>SEYY01004085.1:135000-140103 GCA_009176605.1 Armadillidium nasatum
ATATATATATATATATATATATATATATATTATATATATATATATATATATATATATATATATATATATATATATATATATATATATATATATATATATATATATATATATATATATATATATATATATATATATATTATATATATATATATATATATATATATATATATATATATATATATATATATATATTAATATATATATATATATATAAAATATATAAAATATAAAAAATAATATAAAAAAAAAAAAAAAAAAAAAAAAAAAAAAATAAAATTTATAATAATAAAATAAATAAATAAAATGAAAATCAATAATTTAAAAAAATAAAAAAATCTGATTTTTATGAACGTCAAAATTATTATTTTAAAAATATTCTTTTTAAAATATAATTTGTTTATAATTTTTAAAAAAAAAAATAAAAAATTTTATTGAAATTAATTTTAGAAATAAGTTAAAATTTTTGTAATTAAAATCCAGTAAAAAATAGAAAAAAAAATAATTAAAAAAAACTATAAATTTTGTATATGTTTCAACATGTTTTGAGTGAAATGTTATTATTGTTATTGTTATTGTTGTTATTGTTCCTGAAGTTGTTTTAATTTATGTGCTTATGAGAGGCTAAAAATAAAAAAATAAATAAATTATAATTTTTGGAAATTCATGGTTATAGTCTGCTGAGCTGAGAAATGAACAAATTTCGTATATATTTCAATTAATTTTTTTTTTTTTTAACAATTCAGTCTTCAATAATAAAATATTACCGTAAATAGTCTTTAGTAAAATACTTCAATAATCAGCTTTGTGTTTAATAAAATACTTCAATAATAAAATATTTCTGTAAATAGTCATTATTAAAATACTTCAGTAATAAAATATTACTGTAAATAGTCTTTAATAAAATACTTCAATAATAAATATTACTGTAAATAGTCTATTAAAATACTTCAGTAATAAAATATTACTGTAAGTAGTCTTTAATAAAATACTTCAATAATAAATATTACTGTAAATAGTCTTTAATAAAATACTTCAATAATAAAATATTACTGTAAATAGTCTGTAATAAAATACTTCAATAATATGCCTAACGCTACCAAAATTTAATCCTTGCAAGAGTTGTCACCTTAATTTAGGATTCATAATTAATTACTTCAATAGTTCCTACAAATATTTTTTTCTGATTTCCATCACTGGATGAAAAATATAAGCGAACAACGAAGTATTCATCTTCTTAAACACTAAAAAAAAATACTTAAAAAGTTGTTTAGAAGAACTTCAATTACGTTCAACCAAAATTTACAATTTTAGAGATACGCTATAAAGTACTGAATACTACAAAATTATTGTTACAAAGTAGTTGAAGTTAGTACCAAATACCCTAAGCCATTAAAAGATTTTATTAAATACAAAGTACTAGAAAACTGTTATAACACATTAGAAGTCATCAAATTCTACAAGATGATTTGGAATTTATAGAAGATACTATGAAGGTACTGTGGCTCTGCTGATTTTTTGTTTAAACTAAAGAAACTATCCTTTTGGCTTGTCATTTTTACTAGAAAAAGATGCAACTCCTAACTTTTATTACTTTTAAAATTGAGTTAAATTTTCTAGCTGCAAACTTTAAAAGCTAATTAATATCTTTAATAGAAACTCAGAATTTTCTTTAGCTAATATGTCTTCTAGTTCCTGTCCCTTAAATCATTAAAATATACTAGAAGAATCTTAAAAGTAATCGAAAATGGCTTTTATGAACTTAAAAGCCATTTTGAATAAACTTTTAGAATTTGACTGACAAATACAAGCAAACTCGGTGTTTTAAAATCACTTTCTTTACCTAATTATACATTCAAATTAAAAGTCTATAATCAATTAATATAAAAAGCAACATTATAAATTAAATTATATATTCACTTGATTTAACAAGATATGGTGTTTAATTATTTAAAGAAAAAAATTAGTTTTATAGTACAGTAGTTAGTGGTAAAATTAGAGAGAATGAAGTGCGTAAACTAGTAACTAAATTAATATTAGTGTTAAAAATTATCAGTTAAACTGAAACAACATGAACGAACTTAATTTAAATCAGTAAAGCATGATCCAATCTCTATGTCTATAGGAGAGGTAGTTTTCAACTCAAGCCTCTCTATCTTGGAGAAGTGGTAATTGACTATAGTCTGTATCTAGGAGAAGGGGGTAGGGGAGCAGGAGTTTGGGCGTAAAACCTTGAAAACTTTTTCTTATTCAGAATTTCACTGATATCTTTTATTTATTTATTTTTTTTTTGGCTTCTGAGAGCATACTTCACCTACGAGGGAATATGCCGTCCCTCCAGGCAGACAAAATACTGCCCTTCAGGCCACCACCAGTTCAGAGCGAGTGAACCACACTCTCCGAGAGCTGGTGATGCTCTCCAATTTCACCGATAACTAAATTAAAAGACCATTAAAGCCTCTTCTTTGGGAAGGGTATCCAAAAACTCTGTGAAGAGTCTCCACATACTATCTTTATTCAATTTTTATATAAAACCAACTATTTATTCGTTCAGTGGTTCTTTCACGTAGGAAATGGTCAATAAAGAAGTTTTTGTTTTATTTTCTGGTCTGAATGCATTAACGGCTTTCTCAGCCTCGTGGCACACTAATAATAATAATAATAATAATAATAATAATAATAAATAATAATAATAATAATAATAATAATAATAATAATAATAATAATAATAATAATAATAATAATAATAATAATAATAATAATAATAATAATAATAATAATAATAATAATAATAATAATGAAAACGTAATGTAATTTAGAGCAACGTTGTTGACATATTTAATTACAATTCTGGGACTCTAATTTCAGAACGAAAACTAAACACCATTTCGATTAAAAAGCGAATTTTTTTTTTTTTTTTTTTTTTTTTTTTTTTTTTTTTAATAACACTTTTGAAACGCATATCGCGGCGATTTAATTACTTACACCCAATGATAAATTCTTTCAAGCTCTCTCCGATTTTAATTAAAACTTGGCTCTTAGTTTTGCGTGTGTGTGTGTGTGTGTGTGTGTGTGCATGTATGTATATATAAACTCTTATTTGTGTATATGTGCGTATATGTCTCTAGCCAATAATCAATTTGCAAATCAATAATGTAAATATTCACTTGTTTTAACAATCTATTGTGTTTAATTATTTATTTTACCAATTTGGGAAATGAAATAGAGGCAGATACGTCATACTCCGTGATTAACAGAAAATGAGTTTTATATCAAACTTCAACATTACACAAATTACATTACATTGTTGGATCTATTTTAGTCTGTGGAGAATTCAGTCACTTAAGTACGTTCACATAATAAATCAGCTTTGTTAATTGTACACAAACAGACATATACGTATACATTCCAATACACATAAGGCTAAATTTACTTACTTAAATACAAGTAGTTTCATATAATAAATCAGCTTTGGAAATTGTACACAAACAGACATACGTACACAATCAAATACACATAAGGCTAAATTTACTTACATAAGTAGTATCATTCTAAATATTTTCATATAATAAATCAGCTTTGGAAATTGTACACAAACAGACATACGTACACAATCAAATACACATAAGGCTAAATTTACTTACACAAGTAGTATCAGTTTGCTAAATACGTTCACTTAATTAGCTTCGGAAATTGTACACAAATAGACATGTGTACACATTCAAATACACATAAGGCAAAATGTACTTACACAAATAGTACAAGTAGTATAAGTCTTCTAAATACGCACACTTAAAAAGCTTTGAAAGTATTGCACAAATAATTATGAGTACAAATACATATACACAAGGTCAAGTGTACATGTACAAGTAATACAAAATGACTAGTTTAAATGGTCTATTGTGGGATGTTGTACCAGAAATACTTAGAGATATACTATTATATTATTATATTATATATATATATATATATATATATATATATATATATATATTTATATATATATATATATATATATATTATATATATATATATATATATATATACTATATATATATATAATCTCCGGAGTGAGATCAGAGAAACACAAAAACTTTTTCTGTATTTCCTGTTGAATATATTCTTCTTCACTGTAAAGTTTGAGTGCTTCAGAGCTTACCAAAGAAATTTACATCGCATGGAACCTGGAATGTTGTTATTTTTCTTTATTATTCACCTCTACTTTAACTAAACAGAGCTTGTTCCATAAATTGTGAAACAAAAAATAAAAAAAATAAAAAAAATAGAGAATATGAACAAATTCTGAAACAAAACAACCAAAAAAAAAAAGAATAAAAGAAAAACTAGAGAAGTATGAACAAATTCTGAAATAGCTCAAAAAAAAAAAAAAAAAAAAAAAAAAAAAAAAGAAAACCTAGAGAAGTATGTACAAACTCTGAAATAGCTCCAGAACATGTGCCATATTAAAAGCCCGTTAAATGAGATAAACAGTGTCACCCTTCCAAGAAAAATCACAAAAGAAGAAGTCACTAAAATTTTTAAGAAAAGCTGAATGCTTATGTTGTGAGTTTTTAGAGATGTTTTCGATATTTTTTTGGTGAAAGTACGAGAAAGATCAAAGTCTTTTTGCTTCAAGCTAACTCTCCTTCTCATAGGGGGATAGGTAATGACCTCACTGATAGGTCATTTATGACGAGTACAAAGATGAGAACAGCAAAATAAACCAACCCTGTAAAACACAGCTATTAATAATTAAATTACAAATGATGATTTATTATATTAATAGTAGTAGTAGTATTAGAAATAGTTGCATATTATAGTTATTTTTTTACTTTTTTATTATTATTATATTTATTATTATTATTATTATTATTATAATTATTATTACTAATTATTATAATTTATTATTATATTTATTATTATTAATTATTATTATTGCTATTATATATTTATATTATTATCGTCATTTTTTGCTATTACCGTTCATTTTATATTATTAATATTATTAATATATTATTCATACTATTATTATTATTATCATTATTATTATTAATAATAATTAACGGAAATATCAGATATATTCTTTAAGGAGAAGGAAGCAAGCCA
>SEYY01004086.1:0-5000 GCA_009176605.1 Armadillidium nasatum
AATCGTTAAAATAGAAAAAGCGTGTGTTCAGACTTTACCAGTTGTTGTGTATATAAGATTAGGCATAGCGGTTAGGTGTAGGATCAGACAGTTGAACAGAGAAAGGATAAGTCTGTGTATCCGTGTTTTTAATCGTTTATAATTAATTGTTTATCTACTAAGAAAATTTGAATTTAACAATTTTTCTGTGTTTTAAAATTTAGTATCTATAGTGGTTTAATTTACAACGGGATTAACTAGCAATTGATAAAAATGATAGATAAGTTTCTAGTGATTATTTTGTTTTAAATAGAAATAGTTTTATAACTATATAGCTCCATAATAAATTTTAACGTTTTAATATTTTCTTTTAACATAAGCATTATTTCGGTTTTACTTTGTTTTGTTTGTCTCTTCGTTTGTCTGTCTGTTTGCTCGTGTGATTGTTTGTGTTTGTGTTTTTAACGTTTTAATATTTGTTTTTAACATAAGCATTACTTCGTTTTTTTTGTTTTTGTTTTGTTTGTCTCTTCGTTTGTCTGTCTGTTTGCTCGTGTGATTGTTTGTGTTTGTTAGTTTGTTAGATTGGCTCTTTATTTGTCTATTCTGATTGTAAGTGTTTGGGCAGAATGGCTGGTGTGCGCAGACGTGGATTCTCTATACACTTCACCAACATCCATGGCTTATACTCTAACTTAGCTTCTGTGGAATACCATCTCTCTAATTCTCATCCTAACCTTTTACTCTTGTCTGAGAGCCAGATATCAAAGAATTCCTCTTCTAACTTTTATAATATATCTAACTATAACTTATTTCATAATTTCCGTTCTAAGGGTGGAGTTTGTGCCTATGTTAACACCAACACTCCGGTAACACGTCTTGTGAATCGGGCTGACTGGGGGTTTTGCGTTACTTCTATGCTAGCTATCCTCGGATGAACTACTTTGTCTCTGAAGACGCTTCTGTTTCTGCCGATAAGGTTAGGGCAGTAATCGTTGATGGGATTAGCAGGTTCATTCCTTCTTCGTCTAAATCTTTTTCTCCTCAGAATTTATTGTTCGATCTCGCTTGCACTCGTGCCATTCAGGCTAGAGACATCGCATATCGAGAGTGGAAAAATACTCCTCCTCCTATCACTCTTGCTAATTTTCATTCAGCTCTTAATCGTTGCATGGATATTCTTCGATGAGCAAAGCAGACTTTCACCAAACGAAGGTGTGCTGAGCTCCTAAATTCTCCTTCTGATAAATCTTTCTGGCCTTTTGCCAAAAACATCACTAACAACTTCTGTAAATCCTCCTTTCCTCCTCTTATCCGCTTTAATGATTCTGTTGCTAACACTCCGACTGAAAAGACTAATCTCTTTCCCCTCCTGTTTTCTTCTAATTTAGCCCTGGAAGACTCCGGCAACCCTCCTCCTACTCCTTCTCCTCTAAGATATCATGCCTTTACCTGTGATTACATTTGATCAGGTGCATGGGGTTCTAAAATCTATGAAAGTTAGGAAGGTAAGAGGCTCGGATGGCATTTGCTTACCGAGTTTTAAGGGAGTGTGCCTCTGAGCTAGCTCCATCTCTCGTTCAACTTTTCTTTCTATGCCTCAATACTAGTACTTTTCCTCAGTGTTGGAAGCGCACATTGTCCAACCTATTCCGAAAAAGGTAGCCAACTATATTTTCTCACTTGTATTCTCTCTAAATCTTTGAAACCCTTCTCAACTCTCATTTATTAGATCATCTGGAATCTCACTCTCTTCTTTCTGGGCACCATCCGACGAGAGTGAGAAAGGTGAAAATAAAATAATATATATATATATATATATATATATATATATATATATATATATATATATATATATATATATATATATATATATATATATATATATATATATATATATATATATATATATATATATATATATATATATATATATATATATATATATATATATATATATATATATATATATATATATATATATATATATATATATATATATATATATATATATATATATATATATATTAGGGTGCCCGTTATTTTCAAAGTTGGTTATTTTGGGGAGTGCCGGCTGGAATATTGTTCCACTTGGCCTAAAAATAGTTTTAAGCAAATTTAATTCAAACAAATAATAATAATAACCCGTGGCGCCCTACACCTACTTTCTTGGATTTTTTTTTTTTTTTTTAATTTTTTATTTTATTTTAGGTTTTGTCGAATTTATGATTTGTTCATATTTTTAGGATTAAAACGCTTCAAATTTGTTATTCAATTGATTTTAAACTTTTTATTTTCATTAGTACATTTATTAAAAATATAACACTTAGAAAGTAATATAAATACAATGTTTATATTTATGATTGAAACTGCTTCTGTAATACTTCTCTTGTTGACTGAGGATATGTTCGACGATAATCTTGGACCGCCTGAAAATGAAATGGATTTTATTAAATTAATCTAGTTATTTATTATTTTTACTTTAAGACTTTAATGTAAATTTATGACTTACTTGCAATAGAAACTGTTTCTGATCCTCATCCTTTGTAACCTTGTCATTGAAATCTTGAATTAGTTTTATACCCCTTTCGGCCGAATCATTTACTACCTTTAAATTATGAACAAGAAGCTTTCCTTGCTGATATTCGTTACAATTAACCCACTGAGATGGATTTGCAGGTGCAAAAAATTTCCTATTTTAAATCTGCGTAAGAAATATAGGGAATTATTGTTAACTAAATTTAACAATATCTCATCAGAATTTTGGAGAAATTGGGATACTTGTTCTTTTCGTAATGGCAGTTTCTTAAGATTATTTACAGTTTTATCTTCATATTCGTCACCTGAATCTACTTCTGTTGCTTCTAAAAATTTTTGTGCCATCTTCACTTTTGTGTTTTCGGTTACTGAATTATCGAATAATGAAAATGTTATACATTCATCAGTTAAGTAAAATAAATGGTTCACAAATTTACCAATAGCTACTTCAGCGATAGGTTTGTCTACTTGTTTGTATTGCTCTAATTCTCTCAAGAATTTTATATCTATTAGTGGGGCAGATATTGCTTCTGGCGCATGAATCCAGTACTTGACGTAACATTTTACAATAAAGTGTGTAATTTTGAAAAGCGATTTTTGTTCAGCTTGTGTTAAACGAAATTCCGTTCGAAAAATAAATATTTTTAAAGAATATATGGCTTTCGACATCCATCTGGCCATATGATATGCACCCGGCTTTTTAAAAGTGATACCACCAGGAGGAACGCCCCCTAGGAATATAATGACGAGATCCAATAATTCTCGGTAGTCTTCTCGAGGAAACGTTTTAGAAATGGCATCATTCATACATTTTATTATTGTTTCTGCATCACTGCCAATCTTTTGTTTCATTTCAAAGTTCTCAACAGCTGGAAGGAAATTTTTAGCATTAATTTTAGACCAACTACTTTGAAATCTTTTAAATAATGGGATGTCTGGTCCAGAAATAGTGAAATCACTTTTTGAAAAAACTGCAGCTAAAATAATTTCAAAGATGTGATGTCGACAACCAAAGTATAATATATTTCGTTCCAGTTTTTGTTCTAATAGAGTACAAGTACCATTAAATCTGCCTGTATTTGAAGCAGTGGTATCAAAACAAAATGCCTGTACTTTTTCAACTAAGCCCCATGTCTCCAACGTTTCATAAATCGCTGAAGCCATTTCTCTACCTGTAGGAGCTGTTAAATCTGGAACCCCTAGTAACTGTTCTACATCGGTTCCAGAAGCAATTATGGCCAATCTTTCAACTGGCTTGCCACTTATGTCCTGTAACAATTTAGTATCCCAATGAATGGTTAGAACTTCTGTACCTATATCACAAAATTTATCTTTTATTCTTTCAGAATACTTCTTGCGGAATAGATTACGTTGGTTTCGAATTGAAGTTTTATTAATTACGTAAGATGTTGGATCTATAGAAACGGCTTCCATAAACGCCATTATTAAATGAACAGCGTCTCGCTCACTAATTTTACATTTATCTAAAGCTGCGGCTAATCGTGGAGTCATTAAATCAATCCTAGCTCTTTTCTTTGGTTTTGCAGAACTTAAAATTTCTTGACGTTCTTCCTGTGCTTCTACATCATTGTTGCTTAACTCAGATTCTGATGAAAAGCTGTCCGAGTCAGAAGCAACGTCCTCCCTAAACAATAGAAATAAAATTATTTTAAATAACTTAAGGCATTCCATAATATAGCAAACGAACAAACTCCATAATAATTATACTTACATTCAGAAACACCTGCCGAAACAGATGGTTCTTCAAGATTTTTAACCTTTCTTGCCTTTTCTTTTTCTATTCGTTCTAACCTCCTTTTTTCAATAGAAGTTCTTTTTCTATCTACACCAATCACTGCACGTTTACCGTGGCTCAAACAGTAAAGTAATTGACTCACGTGCTTGAGGGCGCGTCCCTTTTCACCGTGAGATGTGAACTTTAAAAAAAAAAAAAAAACCAGGCCCTCTCTTTTCACGTTGTTTGATTAAAAATTGCTTGTCTTCTTCGATACTCATCATTTGCAAGGCATTTTGATGTGCTACGTCAAATAGGTCATCCAGAGTGTTGCGAAATTCCAGTCGTTTAGTTTCGATTATTTTGCTACTTTATTTCTTGTCTTTGACCAATATCTTCCAGGAATCATATAAATTCTTAAGTTTACTTCTACATTTATGTGGTTCTTGTACCGGGATTTTTGCTTTCTTCCAAAAAACTAGACATTCTTCCACGACAAGTGCTGCACTATCATCAAGAGTCATTTTTAAGGCGCGCATGTTATAAAATTAAAACACGTAAACAATCTCCTTGTAATGGCAATTTAGTATCTGTTATTTGACATTAAAAATGCCCAAAACAAGAATTATCTCCTTACGTAAATTCGACGCCATTTTTAAGAAAATTAAAAGAGTCTATAATGACAAATTTGTTTTATAGCTACCACAAGCAAACACAGTGAACTGAAACAAAAATATTGAAAAAGATA
>SEYY01004088.1:0-12500 GCA_009176605.1 Armadillidium nasatum
ATTACTCTTTTGTTTTTCTTCACCGCCTTATGTTTATATAAATATTTTTGTTATAAATATTCTTTTTCATTCTTGTACATGTAGCTGGAAAGAATGGATGTTGATAAATTTATGTTTCGTAGTCCTGCAACGTGTTTAATAGCAGGCCCTACAGGATGTGGAAAAACATTTTTATTATTAAATATATTAAAACATTCTGATATGTTTGAAAACCAGCCAAAAAATTATCTGGTGTTATAATGTTCACCAAGAAAAGTTTAACGAGTTTAAAAATGTAATTGAATTTCATGAGGGTATTTACGATATAAAGTCAGTGCAGAGTCTACCAGGTCATAAAGTAATTGTGTTGGATGATCTGATGCATAAATTAAACGAGGATATAGCTGAGACATTTACGGTTTATTCGCACCACATGAATATTTCAGTGTTTTTTATAACTCAAAATATCTTCCATAAAAACCGTTATATGAGGGATGTTTCGTTAAACACACAATACTTATTCTTGTTTGGTCAAAGACGTGATATGAGTCAAGTAAATATATTAGCTACACAAATGTTCCCGACTCAGCGTAAAGAATTTCTAAAAATATATAAAGAGATAACATCAAGACCACATGGTTATTTATTGTGTGATCTTCATCCTAAGAACAAGTTTAGAGTTCTACTTCGAACAAATATTTTACCTAACGAAATAGAAACTGTATACATTGCAGAATAATGAGCAGGCTTGTGAAAAAATACTTACCTATAATGGATAATTTTAAAAAACTAAAGTCGAAAGATAGACAGAGATTAATTATTGAAGATGAAAAATTAACAAAATGTGTATGTGAGATTTGTTTAAATCTAATAAAGGGGAACATTCCTTTAAATAAACCTCAGAAAGTCAAGCTACGTCGTCATAAGAACATCATTAAAAGACTAGCTCGTAAAGTAAAAAATCTTAAAAATAAAAAGAAGTTATTACAAAAGGGAGTGGGTATTCTTACCTCTACTTTTCTCAGTTATCGCATTTATTATCAAAAATAATTTCATAATAATGAAGAAAGTGATGGTGTTACCTTACCCTGATTACGAGAAAATGAAAAATATTTCTGAGAACCGGCAACAACAACAACAACAACAACAGCCTTTTAGTTTATACGATCCTAAAGCTGAAAAATTAAATACATATGAAAAAGAATTGTATCGTATATTAAACTCAAATATGAATATTCATGAAAAAAGTAGTTTGTATCAGAATGCAATACAATCGCTAGTGGACTTAAAAGAATTACAGCATCAGTCCGTGTCAAGTAATTCTTCAGTTCCAGTAACAACGAAAACTGATGAACAAGAAGAAAAAGGATTTCAACATATTTTAGAGCAGTGTCTACCAATTAGATCTAAAAATAATGGAATAGCGTTATACAATATTTTAAAAGACAGCTTTTATGGGATGATTCAGGACAAATTATCATCGACGATGAAACAGTTGAAGGTTCAAATATCGTCGATCTCATTATGGATCTCACAAGAGAGTGGAAAAAACCTCCAATAACAGGATGGCCCAAGATTAAACAGGAATTCAAACAATAATTTCCAAAAGTCTAATTCAAAATAAACAAAGATTATTCGACTTGGAGAACATTCCACATTCCCCTAGACCTGAAATAGCTCTTACAGGAACATCTTTTGCTGCTGCTAGGTCAAAAAGGAAAAAGATAAATAGACCATACCCTCAAGCCGAAAGATTAAGAAGAAAAGCAAGTCTGCTTCGTGATTGGATAAAAATGTAATATATATATATATATATATATATATATATATATATATATATATTATATATATATATATATATATATATACACGTGATTTTAAATAAATATTTTATGTAAGAATTTATAAATATCCTTGATACTTGTTTGATATCATTTTTCATCATGAATCCAAGGAGGTGGTGGATAAATATTATTACGACGTAAGTTTTCCTCACAGTTATGGGGGATTTTCTAGATTTGCCTCTCAATTCCCTCAGTATCATAAACTTCAGTTTTACGACTCTTAAACTTTTTACGGCAGACTTATGCAGAGTATAAGCATCTTCACCCGTGAAATATTCTTTCAAGTCTTTCTTATTTACTTGAGGGAATTGAGAGGCAAATCTAGAAAATCCCCCATAACTGTGAGGAAAACTTACGTCGTAATAATATTTATCTACCACCTCCTTTGGATTCATGATAAAAAATGATATTCATACAAGTAATCAAGGATATTTATAAAGGAAATAAATTCTTTACATAAAATATTTATTTAAAATCACGTGTATATATATATATATATATATATATATATATATATATATATATATATATATATATATATATATATATATATATATATATATATATATATATATATATTACATTTTTATCCAATCACGAAGCAGACTTGCTTTTCTTCTTAATCTTTCGGCTTGAGGGTATGGTCTATTTAACTTTTTCCTTTTTGACCTAGCAGCCGCAAAAGATGTTCCTGTAAGAGCTATTTCAGGTCTAGGGGAATGTGGAATGTTCTCCAAGTCGAATAATCTTTGTTTATTTTGAATTAGGCTCTTTGGAAAATTGATTGTTTGAAGTTCCTGTTTAATCTTGGGCCATCCTGTTATTGGCGGTTTTTTCCACTCTCTTGTGAGATCCATAATGAGATCGACGATATTTGAACCTTCAACTGTTTCATCGTCGATAATAATTTGTCCTGAATCATCCCATGAAATTTGATCTTTTAAAATATTGTATAACGCTATTCCATTATTTTTAGATCTAATTGGCAGACACTGCTCTAAAATATGTTGAAATCCTTTTTCTTCTTGTTCATCAGTTTTCGTTGTTACTGGAACTGAAGAATTACTTGACACGGACTGATGCTGTAATTCTTTTAAGTCCACTAGCGATTGTATTGCATTCTGATACAAACTACTTTTTTCATGAATATTCATATTTGAGTTTAATATACGATACAATTCTTTTTCATATGTATTTAATTTTTCAGCTTTAGGATCGTATAAACTAAAAGGCTGTTGTTGTTGTTGTTGTTGCCGGTTCTCAGAAATATTTTTCATTTTCTCGTAATCAGGGTAAGGTAACACCATCACTTTCTTCATTATTATGAAATTATTTTTGATAATAAAGGTGCCGATAACTGAGAAAAGTAGAGGTAAGAATACGCCACTCCCTCTCTGTAATAACTTCTTTTTTATTTTTAAGATTTTTTACTTTACGAGCTAGTCTTTTAATGATGTTCTTATGACGACGTAGCTTGACTTTCTGAGGTTTATTTAAAGGAATGTTCCCCTTTATTAGATTTAAACAAATCTCACATACACATTTTGTTAATTTTTCATCTTCAATAATTAATCTCTGTCTATCTTTCGACTTTAGTTTTTTAAAATTATCCATTATAGGTAAGTATTTTTTCACAAGCCTGCTCATTATTCTGCAATGTATACAGTTTCTATTTCGTTAGGTAAAATATTTGTACGAAGTAGAACTCTAAACTTGTTCTTAGGATGAAGATCACACAATAAATAACCATGTGGTCTTGATGTTATCTCTTTATATATTTTTAGAAATTCTTTACGCTGAGTCGGGAACATTTGTGTAGCTAATATATTTACTTGACTCATATCACGTCTTTGACCAAACAAGAATAAGTATTGTGTGTTTAACGAAACATCCCTCATATAACGGTTTTTATGGAAGATATTTTGAGTTATAAAAAACACTGAAATATTCATGTGGTGAGAATAAACCGTAAATGTCTCAGCTATATCCTCGTTTAATTTATGCATCAGATCATCCAGCACAATTATTTTATGACCCGGTAGACTCTGCAGCGACTTTATATCGTAAATACCCTCATGAAACTCAATTACATTTTTAAACTCGTTAAACTTTTCTTGGTGAACATTATAACACCAGATAATTTTTTTGGCTGGCTTTTCAAACATATCAGAATGTTTTAATATATTTAATAATAAAAATGTTTTTCCACATCCTGTAGGGCCTGCGATTAAACACGTTGCAGGACTACGAAACATAAATTTATCAACATCCATTCTTTCCAGCTACATGTACAAGAATGAAAAAGAATATTTATAACAAAAATATTTATATAAACATAAGGCGGTGAAGAAAAACAAAAGAGTAATTCATGGTTTTATTTACATTTTTTAAAAATATTTTAACAATGATTTCAAATAACAATGATTTCAAATAACAACGAATTATTTTTCATATATATATATATATATATATATATATATATATATATATATATATATATATATATATATATATATATATATATATATATATATATATAATATATATATATATTATATATATATATATATATATATAATATATATATATATATATATATATATATATATATATATATATATATATATATATATATATATATATATATATATATATATATATATATATATATATATATATATATATATATATATATATTAGCATTTTAACAATAATATTATAAATCAGTCTCAAATAAGTCCCACAAGTTGATACTTTCTTCTAAATCCTTTTTACAACGTGATTTTATATAATAAAATATACTATTACCGGGTATGTGTATAGCTTCAGGTTCCTTTATTTGGGGTTTCAAGACTTCATTACTCCAGCGTCTTCCAAATTCATTGTTGTCAGCCTTCTCCATTATTTCTTCACTTGTTATGCCTGGGTCTTCATTTTTCATGTCTTTATACATTGCGTAGAGTATTGTGTATGCCTTTTTTACATAATCTTCAAATTTTTCAGCTTTCTGAATTTTCGAATCAAATTCTTCTCGTAAATTTAGAAAATCGATTATTTGCTCTACACCTCGGATTGTAAAACCAAAATTGGTGAACACAAATGTATCTTCTTCTTTACAATGCATTCTTAACCTTACATCTATAATCTCGCCTCCTGAGTTTGATGTATAACTTAGCACAATTCGTTTCTGATCTTGAATAGGTTCTAGAATTTCACAGATTTCGTCACCAGGGATTTTAGCTCCGAATAATTGTGAATATTGCTCATAAGTCCAGAAATAAACTGTTTCAAAAATTTGACGTAACTGGTTCACAGAGATATATAATCGTCTATTCTTACTGGGATGTGCTGACGTACAGGTGAAATAATGCTCACCATTGATTTTTCGTTGAAATGTAATCTTTATATTGGCAATATCGAACTCCCAGTTGAGGAGGTCAGACACAGTAACACGTTTGAAAACACTGGGGGAGTCCATCTTGAGAGTATAAGAGAGCAACAGAATCTAACTCAGAGTCGTAGAAAATCTCAACTTTTATACGAATTTTCTACTCAGTCCCCCTACCCCCCTACTGCTTACCCCTCCCCCCTGAGTCCCTCATGAATATTTTACTCCTCTTCTGTTCGCATGGCGTCGATCTGTTTATACCTGAATTTATTTTTCTTAGCCTTAATCCTCCCCTTATCTCACTTTTTGGTGAAAAAATGACCTCATTAGCTGAAAATATACTCCAAAAACTGATTATTTTTGTAACTTAAGCCTCGAAAGCAAACACAGGTGTTTGTATTTTCCTTATTACGGTGAAAAAATATGATACTTATCAGTTAATACAGACCATACTGTTTACTTTTTGTGACTATTTCTCTGAAAGGACTTTCAGGTGTTCTAAAATACCATTCATTCCATTCCCTAATGCTCTTTTAAGATAAAACCAAAATATTTTAAACTAAATAAATCTCTTTACCCCCCAACCCTCCCCACCGTCTCAAGGTAACACATTGTAATTTCTTTTTTTTTTTGGTAAACACATGACATCGGAATCGTGTTCATTTCTCATTGGTTAATATGAATCATTCATTCTCATTGGCTAACTAATCAGTTTCAGACTCCATGTGGAGTATTTAGAATTGATATTCAGTCCATATTACATCACATCATTGAAAACATGTTACGTCTTTACCGTTTCACAGCTATTGAAGATATTGTTTCTTGGGAAATTAAGATCCCAAAAAGCGAAGTTTCTTTATTATATAAAAGAAGTCCTGATGGTCATGAATATTTCACATGTGGACCATACTTAGAACATTCAGGAAGTCCACGGGTATATATGTCCCCTGAAGAATTATTTGAAATATGCAGACATGTTACTGACTTGGATTAGTGAAAAATTTAAATCTCATAGTGAAATAAATCAGTGGGGGCAAGTCATCAGTGGCGGAAAAGAAGACGACAATAAAAGACTCACATTAACATTTTCTAAGTGTTGTTATAAGAATATTGTAGATATAAGAATTTGGCGACGAATAGAAGATATTTTTGTTCCTACGTCTCATGGATTCTGGCTTACAGGTGATGTACAAATAAAATATCTTTCACATATTCAAAAATTATTAGAAAGAAAATTGAGAGAGAAGAGTATGCTTGAGGATTATATCAATACAGCACATAGCGTTTTATATCAACAGTACTATTCATTGAAAAGTATTCACGGAGAAGAGAGTGCTTTCCATCACATCATTAATCCGAAAAACATTGACGAGTTTTCTTCTCGTTTCAGAAAAGAATGGAGAGAGACTATTTACTTTAATGATGGTGAGTACCGTAACTTTGATGTTTCAAATCGAGGATCTATTTACATACGTGGCTATTGCTGGTGTTGGGAATTTAAAAAAATACATCACGTATCATGATACGTGTTACTGGGAGCTATGTAGAAGCATGTCAGAAGTATGTCTTGAAACTACGAAAGACAGCGAACACTAATTATTAAATCATTGTGAAGTGTAGACGTATAAGAAGAGCGCTACTACGTACATCGTCAATATGGGAATTTCAAATTTAGTAAGTTTTATTCGTTCATTATATATACGTACACGAACTAAGACAGCATATGCCCCTGCTAAAGAAAAATTAGTAACAATATATGAGACTGATAAAGATCTTAACCATCGTCTACAACTTACAGCTACTTTGAAAGAGGCCATAGGCAGCATTAACTTTGAAATAGTGTTGCTGAAAAATAAGGGAACTCCTATTCTACAAGGATTTATTGAGAGAACCTCTTCTAAGAGTGATAATGACTTTGTGTTTAATGTGATTCGTTTTAAAAAGGGAATAACGAAAGTGTATTTTCATAAAGTTTTTACTAAAATTAGAGATATAACAGAATATAAATTAACTGAGAATGAAAAAAGAAATATATTAAAAGACTTATTAGAGCTTGTAAACCGTATTATAAATAATATTCCAATTTCACTATCATTCGCCGATGGTGATGATGTTTGTGGTTATTAAGATATTGTGTTTTTTGTATGTAAATTTATACTGTTAATAAAAAGTTTTTTAAAAATGTATCTATTAATAAGAATATTTTATAATTGAACGTGATTGTTAATAATAAAAAAATAAATAAACAGATGTTTTCATTTCCTTCTTGATTTTTATATCAGGATATATATATATATATATATATATATATATATATATATATATATATATATATATATATATATATATATATATATATATATATATATATATATATATATATATATATAACAGAAATTATTTAAAAAGTTGTTCTCTTGACAGTATTCCTGGAGTATTAAGGAGATAAACCTACAAACAGAGAATTTGGTATTTTTCTAAAAGTAAATATAAAGAAGGAGGGAGAAAAGAAATGTCCGAATGAAGTAGAGAAACAAAAAAAAAAAAAAAAAAAAAAAAAAAAAAAAAAAAAAATTTATTTAAGAGAAAAAAAAAAATAGAAATAAAAGAGAAATTATTATTATCATTATGAAGCTGATTATCACTTACCTTCGGAAAAACATCTGTGTATTGTCTTTGGAATTTAAAATATTTAATAATTTTATATTTATATATATATATATATATATATATATATATATATATATATATATATATATATATATATATATATATATATATATATATATATATATATATATATATATATATATATATATATATATATAATATATATATATATATATATATATATATCCCCTACAAGTATGCTGAAATAAGAGACCGTTCTGTTTATTTTGTAACTTAAGCCTCGAAAGCAACCACAGGTGTTTGTATTTTCCTTATTATGACGGATAAAAATGGTACTTATCTAAAAATTCATACTTAAAATGATTATTTTGTTTGTTATTCTGGGGACTTCATGTGTTCTAAATACCATTCATTCCCTAATGCTCTTTTAAGATAAAACCAAAATATTTTAAACTAAATAAATTTCTTTACCCCCCTACCCTCCCCCACCGTCTCAAGGTAACACATTGTAAATTCCTTTTTGGTAAACAGACGACATCGGAATCGTGTTCATTTCTCATTGGTTAATATGAATCAGATTCATTCTCGTTGGTTAACAAATCAGTTTCAAACTCAACGTGGAGTATTTAGAATTGATATTCAGTGGAAATATGAAAAGAGATGGCTATTTTGTCCCGAAGAAATAAAATATTTTTATATATATATATATATATATATATATATATATATATATATATATATATATATATATATATATATATATATATATATATATATATATATATAAGTATAGTTTTGTATGAAAAAATACAAATGAAAAATGGAATGAATCAAAATAAAAAAGAAAATGAAGCAGAGAAAAAAAAAATACGAGTAAAAATTTATTTTCACGGAAGAAGCATAGAGTTCTCTTTAGCACAGCGGTAAAAGCCTCGACCCTCCGACGAAAAAAGTTGGGTGTTCAAGCCTGCTTTTCATAAGTTTTTTCCGTTTAAAGTAAAAAGACTTTCTCTTAAAATAATTTTGGTTATATTATTATTATTATTTTTATTATTATTATTATATTCAAAATAAAATTATTATCATGTTTTCTTATTATTATTATTATTATTATTATTATTATTATTATTATTATTATTATTATTATTATTATTATTATTATTATTATTATTATTATTATTAAAATACAAAGTTTGAAATAAATAATGAAAAAATAGTTCAAATATATATGAAATATAACAAAAACTCGCAAAGTCGAAAAAAAAAATACGCGTAAATAAATTTATTTCTCACAGGAAGAACTGAGAAGGCCTCCTTAGCGAAGTCGGTTAAGTACTCACGGACCCGTCTCTCGTAGAGTCGAGAGTTCAAGCCCGCTTTTTCAGAATTTTTATCGTTCAAAAGGAAATGTATTTATTATTATTATTTATTATTATTATTATTATTATTATTATTATTATTATTATTATTATTATATTATTATTATTATTATTATTTTAAAATTTTTTTTTTTTTTTTGAATATAATTATATATATAATATATATAATATATATATATATATATATATATATATATATATATATATATATATATATATATATATATATATATATATATATATATATATATATATATATATATTATGGTTTCTATGGTAACAACAACAACAACAACAACAACAACAACAAATGTATGGACCTAACGCGCGCGCGAATAAACCACGGATATCCCGGGCGGACGCGGTCGTCGCGAAGGGTCACCCAACCCCCCCTCCTCCCCCCCGCGAATATAAAAGGAAAAACATCAAAGTCTACCTCATAATAACAAAAGTCAAAAATTTGAAGGGATAAATACAACAATTCGTTTTTTCTATACCAAGTTCGTCTTAGCGCAATGGTAAAGTGTCGGGTTTTAAAACCAAGAGGTCGAGGTTTCGAATCCCCATTTCTGAAGTTTTTAGTTGTGCTCGCTTCGTTCGTTCGTTCGTTCATTCGTTCCTCTCTGGAAATTTCGAAGTAAGAGGATGACGTCATGAACAAAAGGAAGACGGTGATTGGTCGGAAAATAGCAGCCTATGACGCTGATTGGTCGGAAAATAGCAGCCTGTGACCTCACCAATCTCATCCAAAGACGCTGATTGAACGGAAAATACCAGCCTATGATGTCACCAATCTCATACAAGAAATAAACTCTGACGTCATAACATACAAAAATACCCTCAACCTAGAACGTGAGACACGCGACCGCGGATACATCAAACAAAAGCCGACAAAACAAAAGGATTAAACAGGTAAGATTAATTAAAATAACATGATTACATCAAAGATAAAAAGATCAACATGAAGATAAGACGGATTATCGGATTAAAAACAACTCACAAAGGTACGTGAAGTCCCCTCGGGGGGCAATTTCCCCTCAGGGGGCGGGGGGGGGCGGAGACCCCCAAAAAGGGCTCAGGAAAGAAGCTGGTTTCCCCTCAGATGACGTCATGGTTTCCCCTCAGGCTGCTATGTTCTTCACTGACTACTCCCCCAAACTCTGGTGGAATTGTAGTAGGCCGTTTGGCCTTTGCCCACCAGAGTGAGATATATATATATATATATATATATATATATATATATATATATATATATATATATATATATATATATATATATATATATATATATATATATTTATGCAAATATTTATGTAATAAAAACAGTATATACATGTAAAGCTGAATTTTTGTTAATATTTGTGCAGAAAAAATTTTTTTGCATTAAGTTGCATGGAAGCGTACGAGTATATAAGAAGTTTTACTAAGGTACATTCATTATTCTTCTAGTTTGAAGAAATGGGTCATCCTAGAAGGATAAAATCTTGAAGCAAGGCAGCTCAGAGAATGCGAGGGAACCTTTATCCGTCGAGTTCAGTGTCTGTAAGTTTTGTAAAGGAAAAAGAATTCTCTTTCACTCGCCCCAGTTCTTCACCACGGAGTAGTCACCTCTTCATCAAAGATGGTATTTTTAACAGTAAAAAACGAAATTCAATCATATTAGAATGTTCAATATGATAACCATGGAAGACAAGCGTCTTTTCTCCACTAAATTGCTCAATAATCGGTTATAATCCTGATTTTATACTATATTTTGTAATTTCAATATCAGTTTTCTGCCTATTTTAAAGAAATAATATTAAGAATGTTATTCAATTTCAAAAGGATGATTAAAATAATAAAATAAAATCGTTGGATATAAGTATTTTATTTAACTATATATATATATATATATATATATATATATATATATATATATATATATATATATATATATATATATATATATATATATATATACCGCACCGTCAATGGCCAGAATGTCGGGAAGTACGTATCAGTCTCGGTGTATGTAATGATTACCCAAGGTACTCACTCTCTTTTCTGAGCCCTTTTTGAGGAGAATTTGAAAGGAATTCGCTCTGAAGCTCTTTTCTGAGTCCATTTGAGGGGAATTTGAATGGAATTCGCCCTCATGCTCTTTCCTGAGCACTTTTTGATGGGTTTTTGAACTGAATTCCACAGAAACGATTTACCTGGAATTCGAACCAGAGCCACTGTAACATCAGGATCCGTCTACGGCCTTTTTATGCAATTGAATGTAAGTCGAGTACTTCCTGGCCTAGCTATCTTTCCTGACTCGTTTTTGGGACAAGGACCCAACCCGGAAGGTTTAATCCCTCACAGCCCTCCCTTTTTAGGGGAATGAAAGTGCAGCCACAGAAAACCTTTCATTCAAACGTTATTCATCTCAGCCGTTTTCGATTTTCTGAAAACATGGTTTTCATCTCCGCACATTTTCTATCATATACTTTTTACGCCGATTTTTTAAAAAAAATGCAGAGTTCAAATCTATCACTGCGAGATTTCGAACTTGCAAACATCACACTCAAATTCAAGCGCTTTAGCCACTAGACCAAGAGACCACTGGCCTTCCTGACGTTCATAGATTTCAGGTTCTCATGCACCCGATCATGCGTAATTACAGGTAGAGATATGGGACACCTGAGATGAGAATGAGTAGGAGGAGGGATGTTAAAATTGAACAGGGTAGAATTAGATGAAAAAAGGAGGCAGAAAATTGAGAAAATTGTGATTTTCTCACCTCTTAAAACGAATAAATTAAACCCGTTTTCAGCCTCCAAGAATATTTTGTTTACAGTTAAATAAACAAACAGAACTTTTTATAATTTGACGAATATATTAATGCAAAATATTGACACGAAATGCTCTGAATGCTGCTTAATTTCACTTCAACAATATCCCAGACTTCAAACCAATTACTTACCTTTAATTCTGACTAGAATAAACGACTCTGCAAGAAATTGGCAAATATCAGAGAATATTCTCTGTTTGACAAAGGATGGTTTGAATTCACTGAATTTGGCAAGCGAAATTTGAATAAGTACTTTACATTAAGAAATATCGAGACCAAATGAACTTAACACAATTAGGTATCTTGAATAAGTGAACTTGATCCTACAAGATTTCAAGAAAAAAAGATGGAATTTAAAACTGACAACCTTTGATTCTAACCACCAGTCTCCAAAAATATTTACCTCTTTTTTAACTAGATAATTTTTTAATCTGGAAACTACCAATTACAGTTTCAACAAAATA
>SEYY01004088.1:17500-20000 GCA_009176605.1 Armadillidium nasatum
GAGGTTGGAGGGCAATCTCATTACAGTTGATTGTCGGAGCAAATTCGTCAAGAGTTAAAGCAGATTGACCTAAATGACTTTCGACAATAGAGTTTTTTGCCTTTGCCTTTTCCTTATTTTCTTTAGGAAAACTGACGTAATGTGAAATGGAAAAAGGAGAGTCTGGTGCAACTTTCGTCGACCGATAGATTTTATCAATCTCAGATGGAACATATCCATCATTTTCAATCCCAGAACTTTCATTTGATTGACCTAAGGAATCATCCATTTCTGAATGAGGAATTGAAAAGCTTAATGACGCTCCTATATGCTCTGAAATACTTAAAACATGTAGGATCAATTTCTGTAATAAATTCCCTCTGAGCTTGCTAAATGCATCTTTCAATGCTAGTGTTTTTCTCAAAATTTTCTTCAGTGTTATTAACATTATTGTCAAGTGGAACTTGAGAAGAGTATTGGCTTAGATAAAGTTGCAAAGGCCAAGGCCTTTGAAGTCTTTGAACCCCTTTTTGTTCTTCAGACGATGAGTTTTCCTTTTTCTTACTTCCAAAATTCTTTTTGAATTTTAGTCTGCTGATTATCATAAAGCTGAAACCTAAATATATATATATATATATATATATATATATATATATATTATATATATATATATATATATATATATATATATATATATATATATATATATTATATATATATATATATATATATATATATTTTTTTACAAAAACGCCACCACTCACGGGCAGAGCCCTTTTCAAGGAGGGGGCACACACACAAGGACAAAACTCATTACAAACACACACACCTAACGCACAGCCCTCAGGTGGGCGCAGACGGAAGACTTGAAGAGTGGAAGATTAAATACAGTTGGAAAAATAGAAGATGGTAGAGAATTCCACAGAATAGAGGTGGCTGGAAAGAAGGAGGTACCACAACGGGCTAGCCTGGGATTCCCTACGTCCACACAAAATTGGTGCGAAAGCAGGGCACCCCTCGTGCAACGAGGACGACGCAACGGTGGAGGAATGCGAGAGGCCAATTCCCTCGAGCACCTGCCATTGTAGTACCTGTAGAAAAGAGATAGCGCGCCAACGTCACGTCGCAGGGACAGAGGGTCAAGAGAGTTTGAAAGTAGGGGACAGTTTATTAATCTCATAGCTTTTGACTCAACCCTATCCAGAAGAGAGGAGGAGCTAGAGCCCCCCCAAGTATGAGAACAGTACTCCATACAAGGGCGAATAAGACCCTTATATATTTGGAGTAACTGCTCAGAAGAAAAAAAAACTCGCAACCTGAACAGAACTCCCAGCTTCTTAGAGGCAGCTTTAGCAACCATTGTGATATGTGGTTTCCAAAACAGTTTGTTGTTTATTTTTAGACCAAGAATGTTAATGTTATTTACAGGTGAGACGGGAGAGCCATCAAAGAGGATAGGAAAATTAGGAGGTGTTTTTGAGAGGGAGATGTAAAGAAGTTGAGTTTTTAAAGAGTTGAATTTCACAAGGTTGCCATGTCCCCACCGGGAAATTCCATACCAGATCGGCAAGAATAGAATCGGAAAGTTGAAGACGAGAAGCAAGTCTAGAAGCAAAAGAGGGAGCAGATTTGAAATGAGTAGAAGAATGTAGAGTTGAATCATCAGCATAAGAGTGAACAGAGTTAGAAATGCAGTGGAGAAGATCGTTAATGAAAAGTAAGAATAAGGTTGGAGATAAAACAGAACCCTGAGGAACACCACAGTTGACAGAAAAGGAGAAAGAGGTCGCTCCATCTACAAGTGCCGAAATGGAACGATCTGAGAGAAAACTAGACAATAGTAAGCAAAGAGGAAGGAGGAAACCCAAAGGAAGGGAGCTTAGAGAGTAGTTACGCATGCCATACCCGGTCGAAAAAAAAGCCTTGGATATGTCAAGCGCCACCACACAAGACTCCCCGAAGTCCCTAAGGGCAGAAGACCATAGATCAGTAAGAAAGGAAAGTATGTCACCAGTTGACCTCGAGCGACGAAAGCCATACTGGTGATCAGAGGGAAGAGAATGAGACTTCAAATGATCCAGGAAATGAGAGTTGAGGAGAGTTTCAAAAATTTTAGATAGAACACAAGTGAGAGCTATAGGTCGATAGTTAGAAGGGTCAAGAACGGCTACCTTTTTTCGGGATCGGCTGAACCAACGCACGCTTCAAGCATAGAGGAAAAGTATTAGTATTAAGGCAGAGAGAGTAGAGCTGAACGAGGACAGGGGCCAACTCGGAAGCACACTCCCTCAGAACACGAGGTGGAATGCCATCCGGGCCACTGGCCTTCCTGACGTTCATAGATTTCAGGATCCCATGCACCCGATCATGAGTAATTATAGGTAGAGGCATGGGACACCTGAGAGGAGAAGGAGTAGGAAGAGGGATGCCAGAATCGAGCAGGGTGGAATTAGATGAAAAAAGGAGGCCGAAGAGATTAGCCTTTTCAGAAGGAGCATTAGCTACAGAACCATCAGAGCGA
>SEYY01004088.1:25000-28245 GCA_009176605.1 Armadillidium nasatum
TTTTTCACCACATTTGACATTTATATATATATATATATATATATATTATATATATATATATATATATATATATATATATTATATATATATATATATATATATATATATATATATATATATTATATATATATATATTATTTTTTTTTTCGGTGGATTTTTCATACTGAAAAATAAAAAGATTAATATTAATAATAATAATAATAATAATAATATAAATAATAATAATAATAATAATAATATAATAATAATATAATAATAATAATAATAATAATAATAATAATAATAATAATAATAATAATAATAATAATAATAATATATTATTATTATTATTATTATTATTATTATTATTATTATTATTATTATTATTATTATTATTATTATTATGATTCGGCTGCCGTCGAGAGTGGATGTGCTTGGAAGCAGATTGGAAGAAGAAAAGTTAGGAACATCCCAAGGAAGTCAGAAGAGCAGAAAAGAGAAGAGGAGAGGAGAAGAGAAGAGAAGAGAAGAGGAGAAGAGAGGAAAAGAGAAGTGAAAGAGAAGAGAAGAAAAGAGAAGTGAAGAGAAGAGAAGGCTATTGGATATGAAGCTTCAAGATCTTCTCTCTGAAGTTGCAGTTTGTTTGTCGAATTATGCTTGAAGAATGTTATTCATCAAAGGTAAAAGGAAAAAAATCATATTTCGTTATAATATTTCAGTATTTCTTTAATAGTAAATTAGAAGAAATTCAATAAAAATTTTTTTTGTGAAGTAACACATCTTTAGATGCAAAGAACTTTCGGCAATTAATGGAAAATTAAATATTAAAAGAAAAAAAGAATTAAGTTAAAAGTAACCTCTGGTCAATAATGAATTATGATTTCGTCGCAGTCGAATCAGATGAAGAATAGTTCTTTAGTTTTTAACCAGGATTTTTTCCCACGTACGATTGCAGGAATGTTAAATTTCTGCAATCGACACCACCCTGCATCATGCGGTATATAGTGCATTGTATAAAAAAAATATTATTATTATTATTATTATTATTATTATTATTATTATTATTATTATTATTATTATTATTATTATTATTATTATTATTATTATTTTTATTATTATTATTATTATATCTTAAATGAATTCTCTCTTTGACTTTAAATGCAACCTTAGTTCAAATTTTCTTCATTTTCTGAAGGAGGATTACAGTCCCCTAAGAGAAAAATTCTTTTAAAATTTTAAAATAAGGAGGATGAACCTTGATCTGAGTAAAGTCAAAGTCAACCAATTCTAAAATAAAAGTCAGAGCTTTCAACTTTAAAATTTTGAATTTGTATCAACAACGCATCCGTGCTTGGAGTTGCTTCTCGTCTATAACTTTATTTCTGTTGTCAGTGACTTCAAAATAAAAAAAAGGTTTTCGATAGAATGACTTGAACAAGATAAATGAATTTTTCTTCAAAAATATTTGGTTTGAGAAAATTCGAGATAGCAACTTAATTAAGCAAATATTTTGAGTTAAGAGCAACTTAATTAAGCAAATATTTTGAGTTAAGAACTTTTTCTATTTTAATTACGCTGCAGAGATGTCTCTTTTTAAGGTTTATCATTTTCATTAAATTTTTTAATGAAAATATATATATATCTAGACAAATGACACAGACTCTCTTGAGCCTGTAAATTTAATTTTTAAAATGCTCAACTTATTCATATCTTCAGAAAAATATCTCTGTTTCATTTTAAATTTTCTGTTGTCTCTCTCTTGCAAGCAGTTTTACAAATCTGTGCAAATTAAAGGAAATTGACACTTCATATTATAATGATTGCCATGGTAGCTCCAAAGAAGCTTTGAAATCAGCTCAGGCTGTATGATGTTTTTATTTTTCTTATGGTTATTCAAGCTGTAAGAGAACCACGTCATCTGCTCATATATAAAGGAATGAACCTAATTCACCAAAATCTAAACGTTGATGAATGTAAAGAAAACTCAGACTGCAGCATATAACTGACAGCTTCTTTCATTTTCACAACATCACACTAATGTTTTTCTGTCCCATCTTTGAATATATATATATATATATATATATATATATATATATATATATATATATATATATATATATATATATATATATATATATATATATATATATATATATATATATATATATATATATATATATATATATATATATATATATATATAAATATATATATATATATATATATATATATATATATATATATATATATAATATATATAATATATATATATATATATAGTATATATATATATATATATATATATATATATATATTATATATATATATATATATATATATATATATATATATATATATATATATATATATATATATATATATATATATATATATATATATATATATATATATATATATATATATATATATATATATATATATATATATATATATATATATATATATATATATATATATATATATATATATATATATATATATATATATATATATATATATATATATATATATATATATATATATATATATATATATATATATATATATATATATATATATATATATATATAGGTGTGGCTTATTTGTTTCAGAAGGTGTGAGAGATAGGGGGAGACCGAGGGGAAGTTGGATGAGTAATGTCAAGGAGCTGTTAAGGATAAAGAGTTGAATTGGGAGGAAGGGTGTACGGTTGACAGAGGATAGCAATGAATGGAAAAGATTGGTGAAGGGGTGAATGTTTCGATGGATGTGGTATCTTATTATATAACACTTCAATGAAGTGCTATTTAATGTAAAAGAACGTCATACAATTTTGATTAATTATTCACAAATGAAGAAAATAATATATGTGGTTTGCCAAAAATTTGCAAACGGATGCTTTAATATAACGGACGAAAGAATTGTGTATCGACAATTGCTGCGCGAGCGTTTCTATTCAAACAATATGGTTTGCAAAAGAAATGCAAACCTTCCATTTTTGGTTTCTAGCGCACGAACGTTTTGAAAAAATATTTAAGAAAAGCATTCATATTTCAATTTTTTGTGCTTCACAGTTTATTTTTTATCATTACTATTCTTATTTCTATTCTTATATATATATATATATATATATATATATATATATATATATATATATATATATATATATATATATATATATATATATATATATTATATATTATATATATTATATATATATATATATATATATATATATATATATATATATATATATATATATATAT
>SEYY01004089.1:0-10092 GCA_009176605.1 Armadillidium nasatum
AGGTGAGAGGGGAACGGAGTCCTCCTCATAGAATGGTTTCGGAACACGGAGGTTCCTGAAGAGGGGGAACGGAGTCCCCCCTCATAGAATGGTTCCGGAACTCGGAGGTTCTTCAAGAGGGTGGGCGTCTTGGATTTTCTGAAAACTTGATTTTCATCTCCGTAGATTTTCTCTCATACACTCTTTCCATCGATTTTCGTCAAAAATCCAATCTTCAAATTTTGACGAAACTAGATTCGAACGACCAACCTCATGAAAGGACTTCCACGACGTTAGCCACTAGACCACGAGATCTTTCTAATATAAGAGCAAAGATATCCTTTTAACTCATGTACATCAATTTTACAAATTTCTAAATTTCCATTTTACCAACATTTATTTATACCATTTTATTCCACTTTACATTCTTTGCATTTACATTTTATTTTACTATACGTATATTTTTATTCCATATTATTTAATATATTCTAAACTAACACCGTTTTCTTTACAAAGCTATAACTAAAATAATTCGTAATTTTCCTTTTCTATTCATATTTTCTTAATTTTTTAACGCAATACATTAACGTACATGCATACAATACCCAGATAATCTCACGGACCCCATGTACGTCAATTTTACAAATTTAAAGTTCCATTTTACTCAGCATTTATTTATTTCATTTTAAAATACGTAACATTCTTTTCATTTACATTTTTATTTTACCATACACATATTATTATTCCATATTATTTAATATATTCTAAACTAACATCCGTTTTCTTCACAAAGCTGTAACTAAAATAATTTGTTATTTTCCTTTTTTACCCAGATTTCCTTAATTTTTAAATGTAATAAATTGAAGTATATTCATACATATACATACAATATCAAAACATCATGCACACATGCACAGAGGCATACACTCAAATACATATACATATACATACATGAACTCGCACTCGCATGCATATTCTCAGATACATATACAATCACATACACAGACACATACACTCAAATACATACATATACGCATACAATCGCTCACACTCATGTACAAATACCCAGATACATATACAATTATATATACATATCAATATATTTTTTTCAGATTGCTAACTTTAGCCATTTTTCTTAATTAACAAACTTTTCTAACTTTTTACGATTCTTACCTTTTTCCATTTTAAGATCGCCATACCTTTGCTTTGTATATACCAACTTCATCATCTTAGCGTACTCAAGCCTTTTCGTTTTAAGATCCCTATACCTTCACTTTTGATCTTCTCAGCCTTTGTATTTTCACCTATCCAGACCCTCAGTTGCTTCATGAGCTACCTTTTTTTCTCCGTTTTGTTCCAACTCTTCACTTTTCATTCATTCATGATTTACAATGATTCATTATAAACATCCGCTAACTTATCTGAAACTATTTTTAGTAATGTAGTTTCATTCTATGGTATCATAAACATAGCAGCTATTTTATTTCATAAAAAAAATATTATAAACATGTGATAGTATGTTTCATACATGAGACATTGATTAAAGAAGTTAATATAGTAACTCATTGCTTAAACAACAATTCATTTGTAATCTTTATTCTTTTAATGTTTCATTTGAAATTTTATTGTTTTTCATTTTTATTTTATAAGTTTTTAAATATTTACTGAACATATAAGGACTCAGTCATGGCACATACACTTACTCACTCACATTCATATTTATTCGCTTACACAGCAACTGTAATCAACTAAAACCAGTTAGTTTAAAATTTTAACATTGCACACACTTGGCATATCAAAGAAAAATTCATGTATATTACTTCTAACAAACATATCACACTCATTTAAAGCTATTAACCGCCCCTCTATATATATTTGTCCCACAAAATTCTCCCTAACGCAAACTGAAAGTCTTTATTTACACTGTATTCATGCTCTCTCACTGCATTCAGACATTTCTAAAACACTTATTATAGACACTGTGTAGGTTTCTGTTCTATGTCTCGTAGCATGCGTCATAAATCTAAACTAACCTTTATCACTAATGCACGAACAAAAATATCTTAGTATCTATCTGACATGCAAATTATAGAACTTGACACCCATTGTTCAACCAAAACTTTTCAATATATAATTTGAATCTCCATGGTCACCCATATAATATATAATTAATTGTTACTTCATATACATTTCTTGCCCGAAGTTCCACTACATTTACTTTAAAACTCAATATACAATCTAACTTTTTAGCACTTATGTATGATCAAAGACATCTCTCTGGTCCACATTTCATTCCCTATCTCCTTCAACCTAAATCTCAATCTCCTTATATAGTCTTACTTTTAATACTTCGACATAACCAAACACATTTTATCCACTCTCCAACAGGCAATTTATAGGAAATTACATACATTTCTTTTCTATTTCTTTCAATGTATATCTTAATTCACCATAGTACGCTATACTTTTTATCAACTTTTATAATAAAGCATGATCAAAGACACACAGCCAGCTCTTTAACTTATATTTTATTGTACTTACATATATTTTCACCCTAAGCCTCATCAATATATAACTTAAATCATGTATTTAACCTACATTTTGTATTTATTGTATGAGCAAAGTAATGCTAGTATCTATCTGGTAGGAAAGTCATAGAATTTTTCATTCACTATTCACCTCAAATCTATTCAAAATTTATTTTGATTCTCCACGGTTAACTCAACTTTATCATTAAGACATGAACAAAGACATGTCATCTTCTATCTAGCATACAAATTGCACTACTTTATATTAACATTCGACATAAACACAACTATTTAACTTAATTCTTCATATTCAACTTTTATTTTTTTCGCATACGTATGGTCAAAGATATTCCGACATCTCTATTAGCCCGCACTTTATAGAACTTGACATACATTTCAAACCCTAATTCCTCCAAGATGTGACTTAAGTACTACATACACCTGTCATCATCTCTCTAACATTCAGTTTATAAAGGCTCACATATATTTCTTATTTAAATCTTTCATCATATTTCTTATTTCGCAATAACCAATTTAACTTTCTATCATTAAAACTTGATCAAAGATATGTCTATTTCCCTCTAGTACAGCATCTATTGAACCTTTATATGCACTTCATACCCTAATCCCCTCAATATATAACTTAATTCTCTGTATTTAATCTAACTTCGGTATTGAATGTACAAAAAAAGCCATCCTCGTATCTATCTAGTACGCAAGTCAGAGAACTTTTCATTTATTTTTCATCTCGAAACTATTCAACATTTAATTTGATTCTCCAAGCATGACTTAACTTTATCACTAAGGCATGAGCAGAGTCATTCCATCATCTATCTAGCATACAAATTATAGATCTTTACATTAATATTCAGCATAAACTCATAGACATTTAACTTAATTCTCCACATTCAACTTAAATTTTTCGCAAAGATATGATCAAAGATATACTATTTTCTCTCTAACACACATTTTATAGAACTTGACATACATTTCATTCCCTAATCCCACCCTCCAACGTATAACTTAATCTCTGTAAGCCATCTGACTTTAAGCATTTTGACAAGTTCGAAAACTTATCAACATCCCTCTAACATGTAATTTATAGAACCTTACGTAGATTTTTTATCTAATCCTCCCAAAATATATCTTAACTCTCCATGGTTCACTAAATGTAAATATTGTGATGTCATTCATTTTCTTTATTACTATGTGTTCGAGTTATTATATTCATATGAATTTTATGTTTGTAACATCACCACCATAAATTCATGTGACGTCATATCTTTTTCTTTGAACGTATTGCTTTCAAGTCCTAATCTGAATTATAAGCCGTGGAACTATTTTATTTTTCTTAACTAAGTGACGTCATTGGACCTATTTTCTACAGATATTTAACGTGCTTTTTTTATTCACTGAAAGTTAGCACAAAATATTCATGTGTCTATGACGTCATAGCCACGTGGTTGGCTGCATTTTTTCAATCAACTCTTGATATTTCATGTTTGTGACTCACTACATTTACATAATTTTTTACTTTAACCCACTATAACCAAAGTTCTAAAGGAGACCATGTGCCTATGAAGTCATAACCACGTGACTGGTCAATACGTAACCCTACAAATCCTGATATTTTATGTTTTTTTGGTTAGCCACATTTACATTTTCCATATAACCATATGTTTATCATACCTGATCCAAATGTTTAATATCTACAACGTCATTCTATAACAATTCTTAATGTATTTATAATTAAAATTCTTATTACATAATTAATCAATACTATAATTTGTTTTTTATACGAGTGAAAACAACATTTACTTAATATTACATCATATAATTTTCATTTCATGACTATTTCTTTAATGCAATACACATTTTTCTTAGATATTTATTCCGTTTTTCTTCAAACTAATATTTTTAATCTTATTCCATATTACACTTTTCTATATTTCTTTTCAAAAGATAACTTTTTTTAAAATTATTTCATAACTTATTACACATTACATTTTTAATACTTCTTTCAAGCTATAGCTTTTATTCCTATTTCAATCTTTATATTTCTTTTAAGATATAACTTTTAAATTTATTTTCATCCCTTTCAATAATAAAGTATGATATCTCTTAAAAAATGTAAAATTTTTTATAAAGTAAATTTATTTATTATGTATTTTTCCTTATTTTTACGGCTAACACACTGATTCATGTAAAAGGGTATAAGAGCTCTTCTACTCCTCATACGTGAACGTGCACACACGCACACACACACACACGTATATCAAAACACTTCGATGTCTACCATCTACCATCTTAATTTTCTGATCTCGTGGTTTCCGACATCTTCACCACACGGCTTCAATCTTATATCAAAAGAAGGTAGCATATTTTTGTATTTTTCTCACTCGATGGACTCAGGAACGTACATAGATAACAACTTTGAACCATTATACAGAGATTTTAGACATTGTTACTGCCTTTAAGGCAGAAGAAAGCTGAGTCGGAGGGTGACTCAGCCAACGACTCCTTAAAGCCAACGACTCATTATTGCTCACAGCGCCTTCCTCTCGTTTTGTTAAGTCAGTCTTGTTCTTGAGTTATAGGGGTCACACTTGGTATGTCTTATCCTTAATATACGCGTGTTTATAATTATTTTCTTTGTTTTCTATATATTTAAGTTTTGTTTTATTTTGTCTTTACAGTTAACCTAGTGAATAGAATCGGAAAGACTGTGTAGTTACGGAATAAATAAATTTGATAAGAAATTTCCGGTGTTTTATTCGCTTGAGTTAGCAAGCTACAACTTCTCAAGAACATCAAGCTGGGGCATTTGCGTGTCACATTCACAGTTAAACAAGTTTGTGAAAATCGAAGAAATTAAGTCAAGCAATCACAGTTAAACAAGTATGTGAAAATCGAAGAAATTAAACCAATCAATAATAGTTATACGACTCGCTGCAAAAGTTAAACGATTTCTCGGCGAATACTCAAGCAAACAAGAAGTAGTCAAGCAATTAACAGTTAATCGAAAGACTCAATATTTTAGAAGAAGAAATTACAAAGCCGTCTTTTGAAAAAGGAAACTAAAGAGAAGAAGCCGTTAATCCCAACGAAGCGGATTTCCCTTCCCCCAACGAGATATCCAAGAAAGCGAAGATCTGTTGTCAAGCCAAGCGAGCTTCTCCACAAGAAGTCTGAACTTAGGAGGAAAGGGTACAGCGGAAAGTTCCTGCAGCTGGGAAGAGCTTTCTCCCCCACATTCCCCAACCTTAAGGGCATTCTTGGAGAGTCGTGAGCTGAAAGAAGAAAGGATTTCCCTATCGTTTCATTCCCCCACGTTGGAGGTTAGAAAATTTATTCAAGAAACAGATAGAAAAAGGAAGAAGGAAAACGAAAACTCAAAGGCAGACTAAAAAACAATATATATATATATATATATATATATATATATATATATATATATATATATATATATATATATATATATATATATATATATATATATATATATATATATATATATATATATATATATATATATATATATATATATATATATATATATATATATATATTATTATATTTTTATTATTACTATTATTATTGTTGATATTATTATTATTATTATTATTATTATTATTATTATTATTATTATTATTATTATTATTATTATTATTGTGGTTTTAAAAGGTGTTTATTATTATTATTATTATTGCGTTATTATTATTATTATTATTATTATTATTATTATTATTATTATTATTATTATTATTATTATTATTATTATTATTATTATTATTATTATTATTATTATTATTATTATTATTATTATTATTATTATTGCAGTTATAATTACTAGTGACATTACGTTTTCAAAGTGTGTTTTGGTAAAAGAGCTTACTTTCTGGTTGCGTAAAGGATATAGGTATATTTTTAAAAGGTTTAAAGCATACATACGCGATTAAAGGGTTAAAATTTTGGTTTGCAATAAAATTATATTTTATATTCCTTTGTTTTGGTGTCTTTTACGTTGCCGCTTTTCCTGGTGTTTTCCTTTTGTTTTTCTTTTTGTTGTGTGCGTCATTTCTTTTACATTCTTTTTTTTTTTGCATTTGTGTTTATATTTTGTTTATTTGTTTATGTTTATTTTGTATTTAATAAAGGATACATTTCATTCGTAATTCATTGCCAGGAAAACGGTAACTTGGTATATATCTAAAGGTGATTTGCCTTTTTGGTTTTTCTAAACAAAGTTTAATAATTGTCTTTCTCTATATAATTTGTTTGTGTTTTTTTTTGTTTTGTTTTTTGTATTCTTAATAAATATCCCCTGAATTCTATAAACTTATTTTGGCATCGGGTATATAAACAAAGGTTTAATATTTAAGTGTCTTTTCTATATAATTTTTGTTTGTGTTTTTTTTTTTTGCTGTGGTTTTTGTATTCCTTAATAAATATCCCCTGAATTTTATAAACTTATTTTGGTATCGGTTATCTAAGGTTAATTAGCACCAGAAAGTAAGCTTCGACCAAAATGGGTAAGAAACGACACAAAAAATGTTGGGGAGGAAGGTGACGCAAGGGCTGAGGAAATTGCTAAAAATGCGAAGCGGAATTTATTCTCACTAAAGAGAAACTTCAGAACAATTCATGGTAAGTTTTGTAAAATTATAAATGAAAATAAAGTTGCTCTCATTCAAGGTAAAGACATAGAGCACCTAAAACAAGGAGTAGAAGGGTTAGAGCAGTTGCATGAAGAAGCCGAGGCCGCATTGCAGGCTTACAGCGACGCTATGATGGAATTGGAGATGTTTGAAGATATTAATAAGGAAGAAGAGAAGCTGGAAGTTACCAAAATCGAAGCTCAAGAAGTCAGAATACGAATATATACCGTAATTGCAAAGCAAGAGAAAGGAGACGGCGCAACAGACCTACAAGAGGTTCCGGAGGATATTTCAAGGCTACAAGCACACAAACAAGCGCGTCTGCCCCTAATTCAAGCAAATCTTCAAGCGAAGTAGAAAGCAATTCTGTTCCATGGTCAAGCAAATCTTCAAGCGAAGTAAAGTCTGCAGCCACAGCTACAGAAGAAGTTTTTGTGGAACGCCATCCAAGGGAAGAAGATGGAAGCCAGTGTATCAATCAAGCAACGTTAAATCCAAGTGCCAGTGAGTTTAAACCATGCTCAGATGTATCAGCAATCAGTGCCTTAATAGAGACTGCCACGTTATACAAACCAGAGCCTACCGTGTTTTATGGCAATCCCTTGGCATACGTAGCCTGGAAAATTGTCTTTCACACCTTAATCGAGACTACAGTAAAGGATCCACGCAAACTTTTATACTACTTGTACAAATATACGAAGGGAGAAGTACAAGAACTGGTAAATGCTTACATCTCTACAGACTCGATAGAAGCTTATAAGAATGCAAGGGAAGTATTAGAGGAGAGGTATGGTAATCTGCACGTCGTAGCGAGAACTCTCAAGCAAAGGTTGGAGACATGGCCTTTTATTAAAGGAGGTGACGCAATTGGTTTACGAAACTTCGCAGACTTTTTAAAGAAGTGTGAGGTCGTGAAAGCCTCCACTCAAGGTTTGAACAGTCTGGATGACTCTGATAAAATTCTCTCTTTGTTAAAGAAGTTACCAGCTCACATAGTGCACAAATGGAATGACTATGCCTTTAAATTTGTAGAAAGCATGCCTAAGAATTCAGGATATTACCCAGGCTTCGAAGACTTCGTGAAATTTATTACGGAACAATCTCGTCAGGCATGTTTTGCGACACCAATGTTGCAAGTAGAAAGGCAGGATAGAGGATACGGAAAGCCAAGCTATAAGGAAACTCCAAGCACTAGAAATGTACGCAGTTTTGCTACCGAAGCAGTAATAACAAATGACCAGGCAGAAAGAAATACAAGAACCTTTACGTGCACCTATTGCAAGCAAGCTCATGGTATTGGCGCTTGTAATAAATTTGTAAACTTACCTATTCAAGAGAGGAGAAATTTTGTAAGGGAAAAAAGACTATGCTTAAACTGCCTTAGACAAGGACACATTGCAAAATTCTGTAGAGATCCAAAGCGTTGTAGAACCTGCAATAAGTTACACCACACGATATTGCATGAGAATAGGATGTCATTTGAGCAAAGGATTGCCGAAAATGAAATAGAAACCAGAGAAGGAATCTCTCATAACGAAAGAGAACAAGTGAATCAACAAGCTATTGTAAACAAGATTGATGCAAGCAAGGACAATGCTTCCTATAGAACACAGGCGTTGATATTACCTATTTGGGTTTGCAGTCATGATTTCCTGCAAAGAGAGTATTAACGTATGCTATTTTGGACCACCAGAGTAATACATCATTTATTAAAGATTCACTATTTGAAAGATTAAATTTAGCAGGCTCTCCAGTAAACCTGAGTATTAATACTATATCTGGCACAGAATTTGCAAACTCAATCAAGTGTAAAAATCTAATCCTTCAAGGGCTAAGGTCAAAGGAGAAGCTGCATCTGCGATCTTCATATGTAAGGAAAGATATAGCGGCAGATAGAGCAAGCATCCCAAGTAAAGAAATTGCAAGGAAGCACGAACATTTGCGCGAGTTATGTGACGAAATAGTGTCCAGAAATCCCAATGCTAGACGTGGAAATACTAATCGGGCTCGATTGCCCAGAAGCTTTAGGAACCTTTAAAGGTGGTTACAGGAGCAAAGGGCATGCCCTTCGGTTTCAAGTCTCGTCTGGGGTGGGGTATCATTGGCATGATACCAGAGGCTGCAAGCAACCCTCCACAAGCTATTGAGCACAAGGCAACTATCAATCACGCCATTGTAGCATTCCAGTTCGAAACTATAGAGGTGCACAAGCACGAAAATAGCAGAAAGGATGAAAGAACAAAGACTAGATGTTATACAGAGGAATCCAAAGACAAAATGAAGGAAGAGGTAGCCAAGCTTAATACTTTGTTGGAAAATGAAGCTACTTTGAAGCTCGAATTTGAAAACAAGCTTAATACTAAAGAGAAAGAAAGTTTAGAGCTCGAAACCCAGAAGAAAGTTTTGACCAAAGATTTAGAAAATACCAAACTGCATTTGAGTGAGAAAGAGAATCTCCTTCAAGAGAAAATAGCTATCATTAAGGAACTTGAGGAATCAAAACAGATGTTGGAATCTAAGGTAAAGGATATTTTAAAAGGCGAAGAAAACGACCGCCTTCTCAATGAGAAACAGAATGAAGAGCTAAAGCAACAGAGATTGTTAGAAAAACAAAACCTTTTAGATATTATTCAAGAAAAGGAGGAAGTCTTACGTGAAAATGAAAAGGAAAGGTTAAAGATGCAAATAATGGTTAAGAAAGTGGAAAATGAAAAACTAGAAATTGGAAATGCTCTAAATGAAATAAAAACAGAAAGAGACAATGTGAAGGCAGAGTTGGAAACATTTAAAATTCAAACAGACTTTGAAAAACTTGCTCTTGAATCCAAACTGAAACAAATAATATGTACTAAGGAAGAAACTGAACAGAAAATGGCAAGTCTTATAAAGGAAAGAGAACTCGAAGTTAAGAACTTTACTGATGAGAT
>SEYY01004090.1:10000-15000 GCA_009176605.1 Armadillidium nasatum
TATATATATATATATATATATATATATATATATATATATATATATATATATATATATATATATATATATATATATATATATAATATATATATATATATATATATATATAATATATATATATATTGTAATTTTCGGATGCGGATGTGGATAATTTTCGTCAAGTGCAGATGCGGATGCGGATGTTAATTTTGATGAGGATGCTCGCGCATGCGCATGCAGATGCGGATGCCATTTCTATTATATATATATATATATATATATAATATATATATATATATATATATATATATATATATATATATATATAATTATATTATATATATATATATATATATATATATATATATATATATATATATAATATATATATATATATATATATATATATATATATATAATATATATATATATATATATATATATATATATATATATATATATATATATATATATATATATATATATATATATATATAAAGACGTATTATTTTAGCGTTTGAAAGAATGTATTCTAAACTTTCTTTTCCCACAAAGTTTCTATAGAATCTTTTTAAGACGAACTTGTTTTTTTTTTTCTATTTTAACACGAACAGGTACTTACAGAACTTGATGGCAATCGCATCCGTGGAGCATCCTCATCAAAATTAACATCCGCATCCGAAATTGTCATCCGCACTTGCAAAAATCATACACCTAATACACACTCACAAAAATTATACATCTGCATCCGCACTTGACGAAATTTCTATATCCACATCCACATCCTCATCCTCATCCGCAAATTAGAAAATATGATATGCGATCCATCACTAATTTATATATATATATATATATATATATATATATATATATATATTATATATATATATATATATATATATATATATATATATATATATATATATATATATATATATATATATATATATATATATATATATATATATATATATATATATATATATATATATATATATATATATATATATATATATATATATATATATATATATATATATATATATATATATATATATATAATATATATATATATAATATATATATAATATATTATATAAATTATATATATATTATATATATATATATATATATATATATATATATATATATATATATATATATATATATATATATATATATATATATATATATATATATATATATATATATATTCCATACAGAGATGAAATTAATGAAAAAATACTTTTCCATTTTAATTTATTCAAAAAGTTCCAAGTGGAAAAAAGTATTAACGAGTATCTCACTAATACCTTCAGACCCACCCTTCATTTTCTTACTGTACTCAAACAAAAAATATATTTAAAACTTTCGTATATAGGATCACTCGCATCTCAACTTAATAGAAATATCCTTATTATAATTGAAGCTACATTCCCGCGATGCCAGTTCATTCTTAATAAATTATAACTTCCTCTCAGTCCAAATCTTTTTCATACACAAGGAGTCTCGCCCAATGCTTCTTAGATCCTCATTAATTTATTAATTTAAGTGTGCCAGTTGTAATGCGGCGCATGTTGGCCAAAGTGGTCTACAATTGAAAGTGAGGATTGATGAGCATAGCGGGGTTTCCTTTAGCATGGACCTTCGTCTATGCTCTATAGTACACTCTGCCATAAAAGACCATGGATACCCACCCTTTTTATTCTTCTAATTTTTCTATTCTTCAACATGCATCTCCCTTCTTGATCGTAGGATTTTGAAGTTTATATATAAAAACTTATTGTCCATCTTTAAATGATCAAGCTTCTTCTATTGTCCTTTTCTCTCAATTATGAAGTCCTTTTTTCCAAAATAGTCCAGCCATTTTATTTATGCCATTTCAATATTGATATTATTATATTATTTTTTATTATTTTATTGCATTTATTATTATTTTAAATATCATATAGATAGTTAATGAATATATATTCTGATTGTAGTTTAAAATAAAAATTTTTAAAATTTTGTTTTTGCAGTAGACGGGCCAAGATACGGTGTGAAACGTTAACAGTGCATTAAATGAGTATGTGGAAACCCCTAGTACTGACTATTATCTTTCTAATTAGATTAAGGTTTCACAAGGAAAGAATATTATGAATATATATATATATATATATATTATATATATATTATATATATATATATATATATATATATATATATATATATATATATATATATATATATATATATATATATATATATATATATATATATTATATATATATATATATATATATTATATATATATATATATATATATATATATATATATATAATAATATATATATAATATATATATATATATATATATATATATATATATATATATATATATATATATATATATATATATATATATATATATATATATATATATATATATATATATATATATATATATATATATATATATATATATATATATATATATATATATATATATATATATATATATATATATATATTATATATATATATATATATATATATATATATATATATATATATATATATATATATATATATATATATATATATATATATATATATATATATATATATATATATATATATATATATATATATATATATATATATATATATATATATATATATATATATATATATATATATATATATATATATATTATATTATATATATATATATATATATATATATATATATATATATATATATATATATATATATATATACTATTATATATGTATATATATATATATATATATATATATATATATATATATATATAATATATATATATATATATATATATATATAAATATATATGTATATATAGATGTGCATACGCATTTGCATCCACATCAAAACTGACCCGCATTTTCGAAAATTCAACATCCGCATTCGCATCCGCACTTGACGAAAATTCTAAATCCGTATGAACATTCGCATCCGCATCTGCATATGAGAAAATATGACATCCGGTCCATCACTAGTGCACAGTTTAGCTATCATTTAACATGTATATCCAAAATTAATATAAGAAACAATTAAAATTGCCGTTTTTAATGAAAATTATGAAAAGAAAAAAAAAAAAAAAAAAAATTATATATATATATATATATATATATATATATATATATATATATATATATATATATATATATATATATATATATATATATATATATATATATATATATATATATATATATATATATATATATGTCTACATTTTCTCTCTGGAAAAGTTTTTAGGCCAATCTGTAGGAAGCAGCATATTTCGCCATCTCCACTTAAATTAAAAGTCCCTCTCCTAGAGTGCGCTAAAAGATCGTATTTTTCTGCTCGTTGGTTTCATTGCAAGTCCTTGAGTTTTATTTAAACTCCTAGGTAAGGTTTTCATCCTTTCAGTGAGACTAACACCTTCTCCATCTAACCTTTCAGCACTTTCTCCAAGAATTTTCCAGAAGGTCATGCTTGTGGTTTTCATGATGGTCCTGGAGTTGGTACAAGCAGTAAGCAATAATTATTGGGTCGGGTTGCTATTTCTTTCACCCTTGCTTTTGACTCTCCTCTCATGATATTACCCTATCGTCTAATCTAAACTCTTCTATTGTCTTCTCAATGTTCCATCTGATGCTTCCTTTTCTTTCTTTTCCCATCTGTTTTTAAGAACGTCTATTCCCGACGGCAGCCGAAACATTATATATATATATATATATATATATATATATATATATATTATATATATATATATATATATATATATATATATATATATATATATATATATATATATATATATATATATATATATATATATATATATATATATATATATATATATATATATATATATATATATATATATAATATATATATATATATATATATATATATATATATATATATATATATATATATATATATATATATATATATATATATATATATATATATATATATATATATATATATATATATATATATATATATATATATATATATATATATATATATATATATATATATATATATATATATATATATAATAATAAAATATAAAAAATGAATAAAAAAAAAAAATTTTAGTTTCAAAATTTTTATTTAAAAGCAAAGAATAAAAAAAAAAAAAAAAAAAAAAAAAAATTCCTAAAAAAAAAAAAAAAAAAAAAAAAAAAAAAAAAAAAAAAAAAAAAAAAAAAAAAAATCAAGAAATAAAAAAAGTTGTGGCTAGAATATTTTTTCCTTTTAAATATTTAAAAACTCATTTTGTTCGTAAATGATAAATGTAAAAATTTAAAAACAAAAAATAAAAAAGTAAAAGAAAAAAAAAAGAAAAAAAGAAAAGAAAATGAAATGAGGCAAATTTTTTTTATGTTTTCTTTTTTTGGAAATTTAATATTTAAATAGTTTTTGTTTTTTTAAAATTTTCTGGTCTGCTAAAATTGAAACAATGGAATAATAAAATTAGTAAATAAAAAAATATAAGAAAATATTATTTCTACAAAATTTCCTATAATATTTTAATAAAATTTTGCATTTCATAGCGCACGTGAATGTGCACATGCACTTGCACACCTTCATAAACAAATTTTATATATATATATATATATATATATATATATATATATATATATATATATATATATATATATATATATATATATATATATATATATATACTATATATATATATATATATATATATATATATATATATATATATATATATATATATATATATATATATATATATATATATATATATATATACTATATATATATATATATATATATATATATATATATATATATATATATATATATATATATATATATATATATAATATATATATATATATATATATATATATATAATATATATAGTATATATATATATATATATATATATATATAATAATAATAATATATATATAATATTATATATATATGTATATATATATATATATATTATATTATATATATATAT
>SEYY01004091.1:2500-7500 GCA_009176605.1 Armadillidium nasatum
AAAAAAAAAAAAAAAATTAATAATTTAATAATATATTAGAATTAATTATTTATATTTTAAAATACAATAGTAATTAAATTTCAATAATTTTATTAATAATTAATTAATAATAATAATAATAATAAATTGTAATAATAATAATAATTAATCAAAATTATTATAATTATTAACATTATTATTCTGATTTTTTATTTAATTTAAACAATTTAAACTCAAGTTTAAACGATATTTTTAATATTCTTTAATATTGGTATTACAGTTGTTAACTCGATTATATTAAAATATCCCCCTTCTCTCTCCCCCACGCTTTATTCAATAATTTAAAAATCGGTCTGTTTTTTTCTTCTAACCCAGTGCTTTCTATTAAGAGTTTATATTTATTGGTTATGCTTTGTAACTCTCTCTCGTCTCTCTCTCTCTCTCTCTTCTCTCTCTCTCTCTCTCTCCTTCTTATTAAAAATTTAGGATAATAATAATAATAATAATAATAATAATAATAATAATGATATTTATAAGTAATAATAGTGATAATAATAGTAATAATAATAATAATAATAACAATTATAATAATGATATTTATAAGTGATAATAGTAATAATAATAATAAATATAGTAATAATAATTGTAATCTAATACTATTAATGACAATAACAAAAATAATAACTAATTTTAACAGCAATGATAATAGTAGGAAAAATGCTAATAATAATAATAATAATAATAATAATAATAAAATTTATGAATTAGATGTTTCATTAATGTTAATTTTGCATTTTACCATTTTTTTTTCATTTAATTAATTATGATTATAATTTTGAAATAATAAATAATAAAAATAATAAGAAATTTTAAGATTAAATTCTTTAATGCATAAAATATGTAAAATAATATATATATAATAGATAATATATATATAATAATAATAATAATAATAATAATAATAATAATAATAATAATAATTTTACTTTACTTAATAATTAAAAGTTACGATAGGTTACTTCTAAAGTATCAAAAGTCAATATATATTGATTATGCAAGTAACAATAACAGTGACGTTACTTATGATGTTTACTACGATAATACTAGTAACAATAATAGCAATGATGATATTTACTTCAAAAATAATAATAATAATAATAATAATAATAAATAATAATAATAATAATAATAATAATAATAATAATAATAATGATATTTATAAGTGATAATAGTAATAATAATAATAAATATAGTAATAATAATTGTAATCTAATACTATTAATGACAATAACAAAAATAATAACTAATTTTAACAGCAATGATAATAGTAGGAAAAATGCTAATAATAATAATAATAATAATAATAATAATAATAATAATAATAATAATAATAATAATAATATAATAATAATAATAATAATAATAATAATAATAATAATAATAATATAAAAAATAACGTTAATAATTATTAACATTATTATTCTATTATAATATTAATAATGTAAATAATAATAAAATAATAATAATAATAATAATAATAATAATAATAATAATAATAATAATAATAATAATAATAATAATAATAATAATAATAATAATAATAATAATAATAATAATAATAATAATAATAATAATTGCATATGGGATGAAAATGCTAAAATAGGGATAATAAGTAGTAGTAAAATACTAAAACACCACTGCGATTACTGCCATTTATAATAAAAATTTTCAATAATAATAATAATAATGGCAATAATAAAAATAACAGCAATAATAATAACAATAAGTCATAATTATTATCATCATTATTGTTCTGATTATGCATATTCATAGTTAAGACGAAGCACTAACATTAAAAGAAAAAAATAATGTTAAATTTTGAATGGTTTATAGCGTTGAAAGGAAGAGAGATAGAGCAAAACTGTGACAAAGCAACTTTCAGATCTTTCTAAGATCTTTATTTTGCAATTGGTTTCGTAAAAATCGGAGGTCTATTAAGAAAGTTAGGCATTAATTTCAAAAGTAACTCTCTCCTATTCAATGATCTCTCTCTCTCTCTCTCTCTCTCTCTCTCTCTCTCTCTCTCTCTCTCTCTATCTCTCTATATATATATATATATATATATATATATATATATATATATATATATATATATATATATATATATATATATATATATATATATATATATATATATATATATATATATATATATATATATATATATATATATATATATATATATATATATATATATATATATATATATATATATATATATATATATATATATATATATATATATATATATATATATATATATATATATATATATATATATATATATATATATATATATATATTAAGAAAAGTTCCGCACTAAAGGGTTAATAAAATAATTTTCTTATTATGTATAAATTTAAGGGGTTCAAAGAAAGAAATCGTCCGCCCCGAAGCCCATTTCAATTATTAAAAATATATGAATTTTCAGAAATGGTTTTTGTAAGTATGCATTTTGGAACTGAAAAATCTGACCTGAACTAATCAGAAGTCAACATAGTACAGACTAATCTGACTTGAACTAATCAAAAATCAGCACGTAAATGGGGGTAACGGGAAAATGGTTTTTGTTTACTAGACCGAAAAACCATTAAATCGTTGGCATAATGTAGTGTTCAAACTTCCTGGTCAGAATGTGGTTGTTCTTCGAGACAAATTTTTCTTAATGAATATGGCTTCCAAAGCCAGGTGATTCTGTTTTGCTGGTAAAATGACTTACAATTCAAACTTCATGAAATTAGATTACTCTCATACCGCTGAAGAGGAAGTATCTATATAAATCTTTCTATTCTAGCTAAATTTTATCTGACAAGCTTTCCAAAACGATTTTAAATTGGAACATCCGCATCCTCGTTCACATCTGCTTATGCGACTACTGAACTTTAACACCTGGCATAATCAGAAAATTGTGTTGATTGAACTAGTTGTGTGTTCAACAAATGATCGGGTGACAGTTCAGGGAGAAATAATTACAAAATTGTGTCGTGATTTGGGCATTTAATTAAACATATAAGTTCAAAGTCCATATTTAACTATACACTGCCGAACACCTTAATTTTCAGCACAGCAACACATAAGGATACTAAAACTGTGTGCCCCTTCCCACCGCACCTCACCGTTGAGTCCTTCAAATCTAGTTTTGAAGATTTTTTAAGACAAACTCATGTTCAGGGAAACTGAAATTGGAAATTGTTTCAATTACTATTATGTTTGCCTACATTCTACTGCAAAGAATATTTGCTCCGAAGAAGTGTGGCCATTGGAAAACAATTTCTGTGGCTCTTACAAGTCTAAAGAGGAATTTTTACATTAATTAATTAGGCCTGGGTATTGGTGGTGCATTTATTGGTAATCACGTTTATATAAGTAGGTACTTATAAGTACGTTCAAAGTATTTCTTTATAAAAAGAGTTACAGATAAATGATGTTTGCAGTCAATATATATATATATATATATATATATATATATATATATATATATATATATATATATATATATATATATATATATATATATATATATATATATATATATATATATATATATATATATATATATATATATATATATATATATATATATATATATATATATATATATATATATATATATATATATATATATATATATACATATATAATATATATATATAATATATATATATATATATATATATATATATATATATATATATATATATATATATATATATATATATATATATATATATATATATATATATATATATATATATATTGTTCTTGACAGTATATGAACACATTTTTAGTGGTCCTGGAGATTCTCCTCTCCCTCCCAGAATATTTCCTTTCTACTCGACACATTTCTAAACATTATGAAAGGTTCAGAGTTAAAGTGAAGCAAGTCCATATTTTGCCCATTTTGCACTAACACTGCTATGGTAGAGTAAAAATGTTATATTTTAAAATATTATGTCTGCTATGGTAGAGTAAAATGTTATAATTTATCTAAACTAGTGAATCAAATCCCTAGTCCAATATTTATTGAGGTGGCAGCAAGAACAATTAATTAATGCAGGTAATAAAATTCTAGGTTTGTTTTCTCATAAAAGAGCCTCATGGACTTGCCATGAGCCTTCCATTTTATAAGTTCAATTAGATACCTTGACCATAAATTTTTTTAAATTTCCAGCCCTTAATTTTTTCTCCTTCTGCACTCACATGCACATTGAGTACATGTGATTGATTTGCGTGTACGTGATTATAGGTGAAAGTGCAAGTAACACATGTAAACTGAAAAACATGGATCTGAGTTTCAAATATTGCCTTTTATAGAAAAAAAATCTAATCATTTAATATTCTTCAGCGTCACTTTGAAGTTCTTTTTTCAAATTGGACCTCCTTCTAAAACCACCAACATTTCAAAGCAATTTAAACTGGACATATACAGGTATATATATATATATATATATATATATATATATATATATATATATATATATATATATATATATATATATATATATATATATATATATATATATATATATATATATATATATATACTATATATATATATATATATATATAGTATATATATATATATATATATATATATATATATATATATATATATATATATATATATATATATAGTATATATATATATATATATATATATATATATAATATATAAATATATATATATATATATATATATATATATATATATATATATATATATATATATATATATATATATATATATATATATATATACCCTACCACCTTCAATATTCTGTCATTTCTGAAGATAATCAACACTCAATAAGAATGTGAGACATCTTTCTGTTTTCAGCCTCTTCTTTTCTGTGGAATTTCCATTTCGGTTCTATGTTTCATGTGAAATGTGATCTACCATTCTTTACAATTAAAATATTCTCTCACATTACCGAAGAGTTTTTAACCTTTCCACGACGGTG
>SEYY01004091.1:12500-15000 GCA_009176605.1 Armadillidium nasatum
AAAGAAGCTGCTGCTGATGTTAAATCAGTACTACTAAAGTTTACCTTATAAATTTTTAGGCAAACTTTGGTACTATTTAAAAATACGATTAATGTCCCTAATTATATTTTAAATATTTTTATTGAAAATTATACAATTAAATGGTATTTATTAAGGGTATCTAATGAAAGTTTTCTAGTTATCTAATCCTGGTTAAATGATTTATTAATTTTACTTATGAATTTCTCTTCTCTCTCTCTCTCTCTCTCTCTCTCTCTCTCTCTCTCTCTCTCTCTCTCTCTCTCTCTCTCTATTATTAACTGTACAATAGCATTGCAGTATATAAAGAGGGGAAAGACTAAAACATTTTAGAAGAAAGGCTATCCATATACGAGCCCAGAATAAAAGGTAGAAGGCACGAGTTTCAAACAGTAGTAGTTTAAATTTAGCAGAAAAACATACTAAAGTATTCCATCAGAAAGATGTAGTTTGTAAGATATCCGGAACCACATAGGGTAATCCTAGAGAAGCCGATGTTCATCCAAAATTCGTTCCGAACACACGGCTCCAGTTTAATGAGGGACTTAAAAGCTGTTAAAGGGGAGGATTATTTCTATATAAAACCGATAAGGGGAGAACGTAGGGCAGTCCGAAGTGATGTAAGTACCCCCACTGGGCATAACCAGCGAAGTGATAGGATGGCTAGACCATTCCATTCCACTCCTTTGCCTTTTAAGTCTGGGGTCGGAGAGTTGAGCAGATAAAGGATGAAACTATGTAGAAGGGCGTGCCGCGCGAGCTTTTTTCAGAGAATTAAGTATGCGATAGGGAGTTCTGAAGAGCAATGTCCCTTGTAATAGCGACAGCATAGAGAGTGCCGTAACAATTCGACTGGTAGATAGAGGCTGCAGAGAGTTAGTAAGAGCGAAAAAGTTGATAAAACTACAAGTCTTAAACCCCAGCTTTTCATGGAGAGGTGAATGAGTAGAATCACCCCAGATGTGTGAAGCATACTCCATACAGGGGCAAAAGAGAAGCAATGTAATCTTTCCAAGGAAGATCACGAGAAAAAGAAATATTGAGAATATTATTAAGAGGAGGTTTGAATTGTGTTTTTATAGATGATGTATTTGCGTGGAAGTTGTGTCGAGTAGAGAGATCGAACAACTGAGTCTTTGGGGCATTGAAAACGACCATGTTTTCTCTGCCCTAATTTGAAATACGAGAAAGATCAGAGGCTAGTCGCTCATAGGTTGTAGGTTATCCTAGAGTCAACTAACTGCGTTGAAAGAGGTTTCTTTCAAAATGAAAGGAATAATGAAAGATGGAGTCTTCATCATAGGAGTGGATAAGCAATGAAGTAATAGAGAGAAGGTTTTTAATAAAAAGTAAAACAAGAATTAGGGACAGAACAGATTCCTGGGAAACAGTATTATTAATAAATTTAAATGATGAACAGTGGCCATTGAAACAGCTTCTTTAGAAGGAAATCAGAAAGAAGATAATAGAGTGAAAGATAGACTCCGAAAGAGAGAAGTTTAGGAATCAAAACTTTTTTATACTGTAACGAAGGTTTTCGATATGTCTAAAGCGACAGCAAAAGATTCGCCGAAATACCCAAGTTCGAATGACCAAGAATCAGAGAGGAGGGAAAAAGATCATTAGCAGATCTTCCTTTAAGAAAATCATACTGGCCATCTGAAATAAGATTAGAAGAATTGAGATGTTTCCAAATCTTTCTGTTAAATATAGATTCGAAAACTTTAGAAAGAACGGAGGTTTAAAGAAATACGATAATAGTTAGAAGGTTACACCACCCTTTTAAGGTGCAGGCTGAATGAATGCCCGTTTCCAGCAAGAAGGGAAGGTAGAAATAAAAAGACAGACGAAATAATTTACAAAGAGAGGATGCAAGCTTATAAACACAAGTCTTAAGAAACACAGGAGGGATAATATCAGAAGCCTACGCCTTCTTAGTGATAATCCCAGATTGAACAGAAATGACGTCTTTAGGAGAAATTACAATATTAAGCATAAATGAGTTAGAGGGAGTTGGAGAAGAAGGTGTAGTTCCTGAATAGCTTAAAGTGGAATTATAGGAAATGTTTGGGCGAAGAGTTCAGCTTTAGAAGAATGCAAAACGGTAGTTGTGGCGTCAGAAAGTATCAGATAAGAGAACAAGAGGTAGCAAAGTTAAAGTAGACATTTTCTGCAAATGAAAGAAAAGGAGTGAGGGAGATGAACCAGAAATTTATTGCATTTTTCGACGGAAAAAGAGGATTAAAATTTTAAAAATGTTCTAACATGTTGGGCTCATCAAAAAGATAATCATTGTTACTAGTAGGGAGCTGCACCAACTGCTCAAAGTCATTTTAGATAGAGAAATGGAAGTCACGTTCACCGGCTGAATCATGAAATCTAGAAGAAATCACCTAATATGATTTCAGAGAAAGGAGGAGAAGAGAGAATGTCCTCTTTAGTTTAGATTTTCGAAAATTTAGGATAGTCGATAGGGTTAGGA
>SEYY01004091.1:17500-20000 GCA_009176605.1 Armadillidium nasatum
AAATACGACTTTGTTTCCAATTTAGAGAACAAAAACATGTACTCGTATATTTTTGCAATTAATGTGAAAAATTTATATGCTCCCCAATATAAGATACATTTCTAGTTTAATTTTATATATATAATATATATATATATATATATATATATATATATATATATATATATATATATATATATATATATATATATATATATATATATATATATATATATATATATATATATATATATATATATATATATATATACCTTCTGTGGTTCTAAAAACTTGTGTTTCCGAGCTTGTACCCTGGCTTGGTTAACTATTTCGTCTATGTTTTCTACTTCAACCTTCTCTTCTTGCTGGAAACATGCGCTCATTCAACCCGTTCCGAAAAAGGGGGACCCCTCTCAACCCTCTAACTATCGTCCCATTTCTTTAACCTTCTTTCTTTCTAAAGTTTTCGAATCTATCCTTAACAGGAAAGAGATTGGAGAGAGTTAGTAAGAGGAGAAGTATTTATGAGACGAAAAGTCCTACAGAGAAACATCTCAATTCTTCTAATCATATCTCTGATCGTCAGTATGGCTTTTATAAGAAACGCTCTACTGGTGATCTTTCCCTTCTCTCTGACTCATGGTTTTCCCCTCTTCGACATTTCGGTGAATCTTTTGCTGTCGCGCTGGACATATCGAAAAATTTCGATAGAGTCTGGTACAAAGCTTTGATTTCCAAATTTCCCTCTTTCGGAATCTATCCTTCTCTCTGTTGCCTTCCCTCTAACTTCCTTTCTGGTAGTTCTATAGCAGCTGTTGTAGACGGCCGTCGTTTATCTTATAAATCTATTAATAGTGGTGTTCCTCAAGGATCTGTCCTATACCCAACACTTTTTCTGCTTTTCATTTATGACCTTCTCTCAATTACTTCATCTCCTATCCACTCCCATGCCGATGACCCCACTCTTCCTTACTCTTTTCAGTTTGAAAGGCGCCACTCCCAACAACAGTTAATAGACGCAAGGAGGGTGGCCTTGGAACAACTAATCTCTGATCTATCTCGCATTTCAAATTGGGGCAGAGAAAACATGGTAGTTTCCAATGCCTCAAAAACTTAATTCCTCCATCTTTCTACTCGACACAATCTTCCACACAACTATGATATCTTCTTCGAAAACACTCAACTCAAACCTTCATCTCCCCTTAATATTTTTGATGTTTCTTTTTCTTGTGATCTTTTTTGGAAAGATCACATTATTTCTCTTTCTAAACAAGCTTCTAAGAGGTTGGGTGTTCTGAGGCGCCTTCAAAACTTCACACCACCACAGATGCTAGCTTTTAATAGTGGTGTTGTTTTAATAATGGAGTATACTTCACACATCTGGGGTGTTTCCACTCATACAGCTCTCCTTGAGAAGGTGGAGTCTAGGGCTTTTTGTCTTAACTCTCTTACTCTAGCTAATTCTCTCCAATCTCTTTCTGCCCGTCGAATTGTTGCGTCACTTTCTCTATACTATCGCTATTACAACGGACACTGCTCTTTCGAACTCTCTCGTTGCATACCTCTTCCTTTGAGAAGAGCTCGTGCGACCCGTCTTTCTACACGGTCTCATTCTTTCTCTGTCCAACTCTCTGATCTCAGACTTAACCGCTATGCTCAATCTTACATGTACTCTACTGGTAAAGTTTGGGACACACACCCTTCATCTATTTTCCAAATTTCTTATGACTTATACACCTTCAAACGCCGTGTCTCGGGACATGTCGGCCTTTGATCTGACCAGGATCCTGATTTGCTCCTTTCTCTGGTAAAAATTTGGGTAGGTTTCCAGAGGTAAAATAAAAATAATATATATATATATATATATATATATATATATATATATATATATATATATATATATATATATATATATATATATATATATATATATATATATATATATATATATATATATATATATATATATATATATATATATATATATATATATACACGGTATTTTAAATTATTTTCAAAAAATTATTTTTTTACTTTTGTAACAAAATTTTTCTAAGATTTTAAAATAATATCACAAAAGAGTAGAAACATTTATATTATATAGATACATATCTATATTTGTCTTTGTTTTTGATTTCGTGTTCGTAGGTGGAATAGTTTAGCTGCTAAAACTTATCTATATTTTCCAAATTTTAAAAATTATTTTATAAAAAATAAATTTTCAAATATAGCTAATGAGCAGAAACTAATTTTAAAATTTATAGCAACATATAAAAGAATGTTTGATCTTCGTTGTGTTGCGCAATCTCGGATGAATACAATCATAAAAAAAATAAAATAATTTTTGAGCCTTTAAACAACAACAATTTAATTCAACATCGTATATAAAAATGTTTGAATCCGAATATCAAAAATCGTATTGAATAAGTAATATTTTTAGATCAATCCTATATTGAAGATCCTTTTGTTAAATTTCAAGTATTCTTTTTCCCACTTTTATGTGAATCGAAATCAATAATCG
>SEYY01004091.1:30000-35000 GCA_009176605.1 Armadillidium nasatum
TTACAAATAAAAAGAAGAAAAGGAACAGACCCAAACCTAACGCATATTCCTCAGTTGGGGACAGACGGAAGCCTTGAATAGAGGAAGATTAAATGCAGGAGGAAAAATAGATGACGGTAGCGAGTTAGACAGAACAGAGGTGGCTTGAAAAAAAACGGCACCACAACTTGAAAATCTGGGGTTTCCAGCATCCACACAAAATTCGTGCGAAATCAGGGTTCTCCTACAACGACTTCAACGCAGTGGTGGAGGAATGCTATAGGCCAATTCCCTTAACCAAATGATATTGTAGTACCTATAGAAAAGAGATGGTGCACCAACGTCACTTCGCAGAGATAGAGGGTGAAGAGAGTTTGAAAGCAGGGGACAGATTATTAATCTTTTAGCTTTAGACTCAAACCTATCCGGAAGAGTAAGAAACCGGAGGCATCCAAAATGTGAGAACAATACTACACATAAGAGCGAATAAGACCCTTATATAATTGGAGTAACTGCTCAGAAGAAAAAACTCTCAACCTGAACAGAACTCCCAGCTCCTTAGAGGCCGCCTTAGCAACTATTGTGATATGTGGTTTCCAAGATAGTTTGTTGTTTATGTTTAGACCAAGAATGTTAATGTTATTTACAGGTGAGACGGTAGAGCCATCGAAAAGGATAGGAAAGTTGGGAGGTGTTTTTGAGAGGGAGATGTGAAGAAATTGAGTTTTTAAAGAGTTGAATTTCACAAGGTTACTATGACCCCACCGGGAAATCCTATCCAGATTGACAAGAATAGAGTCGGAAAGCTGGAGACGAGAAGCTTAAGATTGAGCAGATTTGAAATGAGTAGAAGAATGTAGAGTTGAAATATCAGCATAATAGTGAACAGAGTTAGGAGTGTTGTTGAGAAGATCGTTAATGAAAAGTAAGAATAAAGTTGAAGATAAAACAGAACCCTGAGGAACACCACGGTTGACATAAAAGTAGGAATAGGTGGCTTCATCTACAAGTGCTTAATTGGAACGATCTGAAAAAAACTAGACAAATGTAAGCGAAAAGATGAAGAAAACGCAATGGAAAGGAGCTTGGAGAGCAGCGACGCATTTCATACCGGGTCAAAAGTCTTGGATATGTCAAGATCCACCACACAAGACTTCCCGAAGTCCCCAAGGGCAGAAGACTATAGATCATTAAGATAGGAAAGTATGTTACCAGTTGACCTCGAGTGTCGAAAGCCATACTAGTAATCTGAGAGAAGAGAATGGGACTTCAAATGATCCAGGAAATGAGAGTTACGGAGAGTTTCAAAAATTTTAGATAGAACACAAGTGAGAGCCTTAGGTCGATAGCTAGAAGGGTCAGAGCGGCTACCTTTTTTCAGAATCGACTGAACATATGCGCGCTTCCAACATTGAGGAAAAGTATTAGTATTAAGGCATAGAGAGTAGAGTTAAGGAGAACGGGGGCTAACTAGGAAGCGCATTCCCTCAGAACACGAGAGAGAATGCCATCCGGGCCACAGCCTTCCAGACATTCATTGATTTCAGGATCCAATACACCAGTTCATGAGTAATCACAGGACATAGGACACCTGAGAGGAGGAGTAGAAGGAGGAAAGCCAGAGTTGAGGAGGGTGGAATTAGATGAAAAAAAAGAAAGCCGAAGAGATTAGCCTTTTCTGAGGGAATAATAGCAACAGAACCATCAGAGCGAATAAGAGGAGGAAAGGGAGATTCACAAAAGTTATTAGAGATTTTCTTGGCAACAGGTAAGAAATTTTTATCAGTAGGAGAACCATAAAGGTCAGCGTACTTCCTTGCTGTGAAAATAGACTTTGTCTGTCGAAGAACATCCCGAACGATTCCGAACTGAATGAAAATTAGCAAGAGTGATAAGAGGAGGAGAGCTTATATATATATATAATATATATATATATATATATATATATATATATATATATATATATATATATATATATATAAATATATATATATATATATATAATATATAATATATATATATCAGACCTATACGAATACAGATGAGCCCTTAATTAAGGCCTTGACCAGCCCCGCCCGCTGGCTGGTATTAACGAGTAGAATCATACCTAAAACATTAACGGATGGGTATTAGGCTCAAGGGAAGATATGAGTTGGCTAAATGTTTTAAAAGTACTGTCGAGTAAGTGTAATCCTGATCATATATATTATATATATATATATATATATATATATATATATATATATATATATATATATATATATATATATATATATATATATATAATATATATATATATATTATATAATATATATATATATATATATATATTATTATATATTATTCCTTTTTTTGAGAAGAATCAAATATTTCTTGAAAAAATTGCCAAAAATATCAGAAAAAAGTCTTTTCTTAAAACCCTTCAACAATAGAAGATATTTTTTTTATTACTTTCCTGAAGAATAGCTTTTTTATTTTATTTTTTTTTTATTTTTTTTTTTTTTTTTTTTTTTTTTTTTTTTTTTTTTTTTTTTTTTTTTTTTTTTTTTTTTTTTTTTTTTTTTGAGGGGGGGGGCGGGGGAGGTTTAAATAAAAGCTGGAGCTTGGAGCCAATTGGATAAATCTTATCAAAAGGTTAAATATATTTTGTATATTTATTTTATTTTGTAAATTATTTCAATATACAAAATAAAAAAATAAAAATTTTTAAATCTACTTTTAATATTTTCATCTATTTTAGAAATTTAATGCCATTTTTAGGCATTCTAAAAATATTTATTTATATTTTAATGCCTATTTTGAGTCTAAGCTCATCATAAAATAAACGGATATTCAGGGCTTCTGAGAAGTTATTTTTTGTCGGGTCAAACTTCGGTACCGGGTAGACATCTTAAAATGAAACATCTCCCCAACTCTCATGGTTTCGTAACTCCTCTGGCACCGCATTTCGGCAAATTAGTAGTACTTTGTAGGCTTGATATGCTGGATGTTAATTGGATAAATGAAAAATGATTGCGGAAGATGGAAGAAGATGCGCACATGTAGCAAAGAGAGGATTTTAACATGCATAATAAAATTTGACCTAGAAGGTAAAACGGTGGAAAAGAAGACTAAGATGCTGGATTTTAGTTCACTGCAAAAATTTTCTTAACGAATCGTTGGGACCAGTGGCAAAAATGTCACAGTAAAGTGGGAGAGAGAGAGAGAGAGAGAGAGAGAGAGAGAGAGAGGAAGGAGAGAGAGAGAGAGAGAGAGAGAGAGAGAGAGAGAGAGAGAGAGGAAGGGAGAAAAGAGGGAGGGAGGGAGAGGAAGAGGGGGAGGGAGGGAGGGGGAGGGAGGGAAGGGAGGAAGAGAGAGAGAGGTAGGGAGGGAGAGAAGGAGGGAGGGAAGAAGGAAGGGAGAGAGAGAGAGAGAGAGAGAGAGAGAGAGAGAGAGAGAGAGAGAGAGGTAGGAAGTTAGAGAAAGAGGGAGGGAGAGAGAGAGGGAGAGAGAGAGGGTGGGAGGGAGAGAGAGAATCTTTATATAAGAGGTAAAATAAATACTGAGCTAAATTCGTTTGGAGAATCGCTTTTCGCCATTTTGGCCATTTTGAACAATAAAGCAAAGAGGACCCATTTAACTTTGGGACAAACAGATGGACAAGGAAATAAATTAGAAGAGGAGCACTTCGATTCCATTTTAGCTAATCTATTTCTATATATATTATATATATTATATATTATATATATATATATATATATAATATATAATATATATATATATATATATATATATATATATATAATATATATTATATATATATATATATATATATATTATATATATATATATATATATTTATATATATTTTATTTTTTATATTATATATATATATATATATATATATATATATATATATATATATATATATATATATATATATATATATATATATATATATATATATATATATATATATATATATATATTAGAGGTGAGAGAACAGACTGAAAGTAAAGATTTACTGTCAATTTACCTAAAGATGTAAAAATATTTTCATCTTTCTGAAAAAATATGTGCTTTCATTTAACGTCAAAATATATATATATATATATATATATATATATATATATATATATATATATATATATATATATATATATATATATTATATATATATATATATATATTATATATATTTATATATATTCTCCGATGGGCAAAGACAGGAGGCCTACCGAATTCCACCGGAGTTGGAAAAATACTATTCTGGTCGATGGTGGCCGACATGTCCAGATACACAGCGTTTGAAAGAATACAAGTCAAAGGAAGTTGGGAAAACAAATAAAGGGAGTGTGTTCCAGACTCTACCAGCAGAGTATATGTAAGATTGAGCATAGCGGTTAAGTCTGGGGTAGGAGAGTTGGACAGAGAAAGGATAAGACCGTGTAGAAAGGCGTGTCGCCCGAGCTTTTCTCAATGAAGGAGATATGCTAAGGGAGATTTCAGAAGAGCAGTGTCCGTTGTAAAACGATAGTGTAGAGAGAGTGACGCAACAATTCGACGGGCAGAAAGAGATTGGAGAGAGTTAGTAAGAGTAGGAGAGTTGATGAGACGAAATGCCCTAGACTCCACCTTCTCAAGAAGAGCTGTAAGTGGAGCCACCCCAGATGTGTGAAGCATACACCATATAGGGATGAACAACACCCCTATACAGAGCAAGCAACTGGGGGGGTGTGAAGTAATTCTGAAGGCACCTCAAAACACCTAACCTCTTAGAATCTTTTTTAGGGAGATAAATAATGTGACGTTTCCAAGAAAGATCACGAGAAAAAGAAACACTGAAAATATTAAGAACAGATGAAGGTTTGAGTTGTGTGTTTTCGAAGAAGGTATCATAGTTGTGTGGAAGATTGTATCGAGTTGAGAGATGGAGGAACTGAGATTTTGAGGCACTGAAAACAACCATGTTTTCTCTGCCCCAATTTGAAATACGTGAAAGATCAGAGGTTAGTTGCTCCAAGGCTACCCTTCTCGAATTT
>SEYY01004091.1:40000-54269 GCA_009176605.1 Armadillidium nasatum
AAATTCCTATTTAAATTTTCATATTAATTCGCTCACAATTTCTATTTTCCGCCCCATTTGGTCACTTTTATTTAAGTGTTTTATTGGCACAAAAAATTTATCTCCCTCTCTCTCCCGATATATATATATATATATATATATATATATATATATATATATATATATATATATATATATATATATATATATATATATATATATATATATATATATATATATATATATATATATATATATATATATATATATATATATATATATATATATATATATATATATATATATATATATATATATATATATATATATATATATATATATATATATATATATATATATATATATATATATTATATATATAAATATATATATATGGTAATTGCTGCAGATATGAGCGCCATTGGTATATATCGCATAATAATTCAGAAAATACAAACGAAGTAAATAGAGGTCGGGGTATTACTTTGCGCGCTTCAGTAGGGGAGGTGTAATGGAGGTTGAAATCGTATATCCGTCATGGAGTAGCTGTTAGAAACCGTGAATAGGAGCTGCAATGTTCCGCATACGCCCGTAATATGACAATGACGCCCACAGAATCCGTGCAGGTAGTGCCCTTACTGCAGCAGGGCCTCTCCCAGCGCAACGTCGCACGCCAACTCCGTCTGAGTCAGTCAGCTGTGTCACTGGCATACCGGTGATACCGTGCCACAAGCAACTTCAATCGTCGAGCCGGATCCGGCAGGAAATGGTGTACAATGGCCAGAGTCGACCGATCCATAGTCCTCACATCACTCCGTAATCGCCACCTTTCCGTCGTTAACCTACAACAGGAACTGATACGGATGAGTGAGACCACCCCCAACCTATCAACTATTAGGAGACGTCTGAGGAAGGCCAACCTTACCCCGATGAGAGCGGCCACAGGCCCCAATTGTCGGTAGGGCACCGCCAGTCGTGATTTTATTTTGCACTGGAGAATTCTGTTGGGATGCCAGCAGATGGTGGTCCGTCCTCTTTACAGACGAGTCCTGCACATGCATGCTTCCACAGGGAGAGTATATCAGCGGCCAGGAGAGTGCTTTGCAAGTGCTGCCTATCCAAACGTTTTTGTTATGGTGGTGGATCCTGCATGATGTGGGCTGGGATTTCCCTGGAAGCTTAGACAGACCTTGTATTTATCAAAGCAGAAGCCGGTAGTGGGTGTTTGACGGGTAACCACTACACTGATTACTTGGGACCACATCTGCTTCCGTACCCGGGATTTGTCGGTGCAGACTTCACCCTCATGCACGATAATGCCCGCCCCCATGTCACCGATATCGTTCAACAATACTTACGAGAGGTAAGTATTCCAATCTTGGACTAGTCAGTCCGTAGCCCCGACCTCAGCCCGACTGAACATCTCTGGGACGAGCTGAAGAGACGGGTCCGGCTCAGTGAACGCGTCCCCGAAATCCTCGCTGACCTGCGAGCGCTACTCACAGAGGAATGGGAGGCGATACCACAGACTTCTATGGACTAAACCTCTGTAGGTATACCTATGCACAACACACGCAACGAACGCCATACATCCCCCCAACCAAACTTCTATATGCGCACAATACCCAACCCACACGTCTTCCAACGACTGAGTCGCTTTTTAAGCTTATATATATATATATATATATATATATATATATATATATATATATATATATATATATATATATATATATATATATATATATATATATATATATATATATATATATATATATATATATATATATATATAATATTCAAAAACTTTAGAAAGAACAGAGGTTGAAGCAATTAGACGGTAGTTAGAGAGTTGGGATATGTCATCTTTTTCCGACAAGAAAAAAAGTTAGAAGGCGAGTTTCAGAGATGAAATAATTACAAAGGAATGTGCTACCAAACCATACGATTTCTTAGTATTAATCTTAGAAATACCGAAATTTATCTTTTTTATAGTAGTTATAATATTAGGCATAAATTAGGTAGAGGCGGGGGAATAGCTGCTGAATAGTCAAAAGGGGAATTAAATGCAAAGATTCGAGCAGCTTTCGTAGAGGTTAGACTACTGAAGGGGGTTAGGACATTGTTTCGGCTTTTTTTGTTGATTATTATATTCTGGAATAAAAAATTTACTATATGAGGTAAAAAAAATTGGAATCTCTCCATTATTGGGCGAGATATGCATTTCTGAATTCTTGGCAAATTTCTGAAACTTTTACTGATTTTGGGATACATACCCCTTCACTATTTTTGATACAACCTGTTTTTTCCTTGACCAAACTTGTCCAAATTTTCAAGAACTCTAGAAGAAGAGTATTGCTAAAGTTTCATTGAAAAACATTTTAGATATCTATCTCTAAAAACACGTTGTGAGGTAAAATGCAGAAAAGGAAAAAAAAAGTTTAAAAACTTTGAAATTTTTTAAAAATCAAATTTCAAAAGATTATCACTTTTTTCAGGAATAGATATCTAAAATGTCTCATAATGAAACTTTAGATATACCCTTTCTACCCAAAGGTTATATCCAAAACAGAGAAGGTGCCAAATTGGGCTAAAAAGAATACCTCGATCTTTTTTGTATCTTGATCTAAATTGCCCAAATTTTCAGGAATTGTAGAGGGAGGAAATATCTAAAGTTTCATTGTGGAACATTATAGACCATTCAAGATGTGAGAGAAGAAGTCACAATTTGCTGACTGTAGTTTAAACTTAAAAGAAGTTTGTTTGCACGTCTGTACCCGTGTGTGCGTTAAATAATTTAAATACTTTCGAAGAATCATTTTTTTCCTATTGATTTACAAAGAGTATTCTCTCATTTCCACAAAAGAGCTTCACAAAAAAAAAATTGATCTCTATTTTATGTAATATAAAATTGGTATTAATTTTTTAGCCCAAAAATAATTGAAAATTTATTTTTTGTTAAAAGATACCTTTTTATACCAATTTTTTGCATTTTTATATATATACGAATTTTTAAATTATTAAAAGTATTTTTTTTTTCATTTTATTAAAAAAGAATTTTAAATGGACATTGTATTTTTCCCCTATTTTATTTTTTAAACTTTTTGTTGTAAAAATTTTTTCCATTTAAAAAATATATAAAAGGAAAATTTCTGCTTGTCTCGCACCTGCGCACTAGGATGAGCTACGGCCTGAAGCAACGCCAGAATTTTCACTTTTCAGAGCTGCAAACTTTTCAGAAAAAAAAAAAAAAAGAAAGTACAGAAATTCTATCAAAGTTTTTTTATATATATATATATATATATATATATATATATATATATATATATATATATATATATATATATATATATATATATATATATATATATATATATATATATATATATATATATATATATATATATATATATATATATATATATATATATTAGATAGCAAATCACCCCTTAAACTTCATTTCGTGCAACTAATATGTTGCACAATGGAAATATAAACTTGCATTGAAAATCAATACCATGAGAAATATGTTTCAATGAAGTCTAGGAGAAATAGGTTAGAAATAAAATGAATAAAGATGTCACTTCCACGGACGTGCTGAAAATTCTTCAAAAAAAAAAATTTCATCACGTCCGTTTGCGTAACTCAAAGACTAGCAATGGTTGTAATCTACTCTGTTTTCATACAGTTGTTCACCCCTCTCCCCTATAAGGTAAAACGATATTTAAAAAAATCCGAGGAGAAACACTAGATATTTACAGTCAATATTGATACTTTAAAACACCAAAGATAAAAAATTTAAATACTGATTCACAAAATAGATCAATAAAAAAAATAACCAGTACAAAAACTGGCATTTTCTTCCCCTTTGAATATTTTGTTGTTGAAAACCGATTTCAATCAAACTCTGACTCTTGTATACTTGATACTTAATTACTAAAAATAATTCTCAAAATAACGAATTGCATTAAATAAAACATAAAAATTTTGATTTGTGTTCAATTTTCCTACAAAAGTGTATGTAACACATCAAGAAATTGATGTCAACCCACCAAATTTCTTCTCCAAAATATTAATCCATTTTTATCTGAGCTTCAGAAATATTTCCTCATAGTAACAAAACCGATAACAAAAACATCCAAGCAGAAAATATAAAAAAAATTACTCTTAACTCTAAATATAAATACAGAAATATGTTTGTGTGATTCCACTATAAATTTTCTTTCATCGCCAGAGCCATAAAACGAAAGTCAAGAATTTATTCTTACGATGATTGAAGGACAACAAAAACAAACTCGCCATAAACTTTTGACCATTTAATAGCAAGAGAAAAATTCTTTAGAAAAAGGATTTTTTATTTCTCATAAGCATTTGAACAACCTCTTCAATCTCATATATATATATATATATATATATATATATATATATATATATATATATATATATATATATATATATATATATATATATATATATATATATATATATATATATATATATATATATATATATATATATATATATAGAGATGGACCGGATATCTGCATCCGATTTCTCATTCAAGTTCGGAATTGTTCTGTATAAAAATAATAAAAGTAAAATAATAATAATAAAAATTAATCAAGTATTCTATAAAATAAGAAATAAAAAATGCAGATAAATAATAAACAAAAATAATAATAATAATAAATTTAAAAATCTAAGTTATAAAATAAAATATAAAATTAAGTGAATATTTCTTTGAATTGCGATTCTTCATATATAGAATGACATGAATAAAGTTTTATAACCTTTTCAATATTGGTTTCGGATGGGGGAGAGATTGGTGGGGTGCTTAAGAGGTGGGTCCATGCCCTGCACCCTGGTACTGAAAACTGAACATAGACTCTAGCCTTACAGTAAAAAAAAATTAAATTCAGCAAAAAAAATAGATGGAAAAGAACTCCAAGGAACAGAGATGGCTGGAAAGAAGTATATATATATATATATATATATATATATATATATATATATATATATATATATATATATATATATATATATATATATATATATTATATATAATAATAAATAAAAAAAAAAAAAAAGTATATATATATATATATATATATATATATATATATATATATATATATATATATATATATATATATATATATATATATATATATATATATTATATATATATATATATATATATATATATTATATATATATAATATATATAATAGAATTCCAAGGAACAGAGATGGCTGCAAAGAGTAGGAAAAAAGGAGATAAAAAAGGAGACTCTGAGAAACACGACTATTGACAAGGAAGTAAGAAAAGTTACACCATCAAAAACATCTGATATGAAACGGTTGCAAGGAAAGTTAGACATAAGAAAGCAAAGAGATGAACTTGAAACGACTTATGTAATACCTGGTCAAATTTCTAGAATATGTCAAATGCCACAACTTCACATTACTTCCCATAGTCCTCCTAATGGCAGGAAATCATAAAGCAGAGTAGTATGTCACAGTAAATCACGATACTGTGATTCGGAAAGTAGGGAATGGGGTTCCAGACAATTCAAAAGAAAAATGAGCTGAGAATGATTTCAAAGATCCCAAACAAAATACAAGCGATTACTTAAAAGCGATAGTTAGACTGAACAAAGATACTCCCGTTCTTCTGAATAGACCGAGCATATAAGAGCTTCCAACAAATAGGTAAAGGATTGAGTCACAGAAAGTATGATTGAAAGAGGGAAGGCGATAGTCAGAAACGCTCTCCCTTAAAACTCGGGGATAATATCTTGCCGAGCAGAGAGAAGGAGGAGGAGAATTGCTTAAGTCGCTAAAGATTAATTTAAGCTAAAGGAAAATAGGAGGCAAAATATATTTTATTTTATTTTATTTTTTTTTGTTGGAGAATAAGCAACAGTATCATTAAAGAAAATAAAGAAGAGGTAGATCTAAAGAAGTTGTTGAGATGTTTCTTGCATATATATATATATATATATATATATATATATATATATATATATATATATATATATATATATATATATATATATATATATATATATATATATATATATTATATATATATATATATATATATATATATATATATATATATATATATATAGGCAGGGTGGAAAGTAATTCTTTTGTCGAATTTATAAATTTCACACTATGTGGGGACTTCAGCATGATAATTTAACACTGTGCGTGAAATATTGCAGTTGTGCGACCCCTCCTACCCCTCGCACATGATCCCCCCATTTTGATGGAAATAGAGATTTTGAAAATTTTGTCATAAAATTCGGCTCGGAAAAATCAAACAACTAGTTAATGGATTCAATATTGTATGTAATGTTCTGAATACAGTTTCACACATGAACAAGCACATATATTTTGAGTACAAATCCGAACTACACCTTAATGAAATTTTATTAAGCTGTAATATTTCGAAGTTTGGCCTTGAGCAAGCATTTTTATATTAATATTTTATTAATGTATAAAACAGACAGAATACTAATATGTATATCGCTGTGAGTTGCTTAGTGAGAATTTAATAACTGAAACAGTAACATGTGTTCGTAGTATTTTGTGATACACGTGAAGCGCAAATGTCTTGTGCACAATATATATATATGTATTTAGTATTATGTATAATTGAAAATAATTTTATATATTATATAATTAATAAATAACATATATTTATATTATTTTATAATATATATATACTTATTCACTATTTTCAGATTCTGCATAAAATTTATTGAATATTTATTTTTATTTAATGGCTACAAGAAATAAGACTTTTAATTCCATGTTTGTTTGGTCAGCCATGTGAATTTCCACCCGTGATGACTCATTCGAAAGCTAACATTTTCAGGCAGTATCTATTTATTAGTATTACTGAGAAAACAGATAGCCACGAAAGGATCGGCAACCACTAAAGATTGTATTAAAATCGCTGCAAGTGAAGTGATAAGCATTTTGGATAACTTCTCCGCCCCACGTAGGATTTAATGGTGCCTGACTAAAGGCTGAAAGGCTTGTGCAATCAGTTTTAAATATAAATAAAACCCCAAACACCCAACGGAATGATGAGTTTTAAGGGAAAGTATTGCTATGAAAAGAAAATATCCAGAAAAGACTGAAGGTGTAAAGATAAAGATAAAGACAGAATGAACGATGAAATCAACTTGAACCAATTGATATGGCAACGACTAATGCCAGGACAAGAACTAAAGTTAGGATGGAAAGACTAGCAAGTCACACTAGTAGAAGCGTTGGTTGGGGCAGAAGAAGGGTCATCAACATAGATAGTAGTGTTCCCTTAGCTAGCACAAAGTCGTGGAAGTTCCTGATGAGGAGAGAACGGAAATGGAAGATGGTAATAATAATGGTGATGAGTATCTTCGAGAAATTGATGTAAGAAAATACAATATAAAAACCAAAGAAGGAATGGAACACGAAGAGTACTATGTTATTGTGAAAAAGACATATGGTGTATACCTGACTCATGTTGCTCCAGATAATGGAACAGCTCGCTGTATTTCTGAGGAAATCATAACTTTTCTAAAAGATTCTGATAGTATAGATTATCTCAAAAATCTCCTGTGCGATGGTGCTCCAGTTAACACTGGTAAAGTGAGTGGAATGCTTAGATTTAATGAAATATATCTTGAAAGACCTATAAAGTGGCTAATTTTCCTTCTCCATGCTAATGAGCTCCCATGTTTTTCAGATGATAGAAGAGAAACCATCAGGATCACATACATTTCAAAGCACTATTGGGCATGAAATTCAAAAAGATTTATCTGAATGTGAGATCGTTAACTTTCGTCCGGTACACTCCAAAATTACACAGATCCCAGAAGATATTATTTTGCAACTCAGTACAGACCAAAAATATCTCTATGACATGTGCCCTAGTATAAAACATGGACATATATGTTCATCATCATTAGCTTGTAAATCGCCTGGTGCACTTCATCATTCCAGATGGCTAACAACAGCCAACCGAATCTTAAGACTATATGTCTCTACACAGACTCGAGGGAAAACTCTTGAAGATCTAGTAAATATTGTAGTGCAAATTTATGCTCCAGGCTAGTTCTGGATAAAGATTCATCCGAAGGCAACTGATTTAGTCCATAATTTTTGGTATTTAATGAATCTTCTTGAGGGAACAGATAAAAAATATGCAGTGATTTTGAAACGTTCTAAAACGTACACTTTAACAGAAACTCCTATTTTGCTCACTTTGAAAATATGTTACTAGGGATGATAACAGACGACCGAAAATCGATCAGAGAGTTAGCTGTGAGTCGCAAAATTCAAGCGACTACTCGAACAGGAACGAATGGCAGAAGGAAATGATCACTCAACCAAAAATTATTAAGGACTTTTCAAACGAAGAGATTCATAATAATGCAAATGAACCTGTTCAAACAATAAAATTTTCATGCCACAGCCAAGGAATGGAGCATGAAGTAAATATTGTAACACAATCTCCTCTGCATAGAATGGGACACGGAAACAAACATGAATATACAGCATCTTAAATTTAATTTATGATATATATATATATATATATATATATTATATATATATATATATATATATATATATATATATATATATATATATATATATATATATATATATATATATATATATATATTATATATATATATATATATATATATATATATATATATATATATATATATATATATATATATATAATATATATATATTATATATATATATATATATATATATATATATATATATATATATATATATATATATATATATATATATATATATAATATATATTATATGATGAAAATAATACCTAAAAATCAAGATTTCTTTTTGAGTTATATTTCATAACAAATTGCTTATCAGAAATTTCAATTTGCATATTAAAATGTGCTAAATTGGATCATCCTTCATATATACAGTATATATATATATATATATATATATATATATATATATATATATAATATATTTATATATATATATATATATATATATATATATATATATATATATATATATATATATATATATATATATATATATATATTTTTTTTTATTTCACCTCTGGTGGGCAAAGGCCAGAGGCCTACCAATATTCCACCAGAGTTAGGGGGAAAGTCGGGAACATTGTCTAATTAAAGGCCGACATGACCTGATACACGGCGTTTGAAGGTGGCTAAGTCATAGGAAATGGGAAAATATATGAAGGAAGTGTGTTCCAGACTTTACCAGTAGAGTACATGTAAGATTGAGCATAGCGGTTAAGTCTGGGGTCAGAGAGTTGGACAGAGAAAGGATGAGACTGTGTAGAAAGACGAGTCGCACGAACCCTTCTCAGTGGAGGAGGTATGCGACGAGAGAGTTCAGAAAAGCAGTGTCCATTGTAATAGCGATAGGAAAGAGAGAGTGACGCAACATTTCGACGGGCAGAAAGAGATTGGAGAGAATTGCTGAGAGCAGGAGAGTTGATAAGGCGAAAAGCTCTAGACTCCGCCTTTTCCAGGAGAGCTGTATGAGTGGAACCACCACAGATGTGTGACGCATACTCCATACAAGGGCGAACAACACCCCTATACAGAGCAAGCAACTGGGGTTGTGTGAAGAAATGCTGAAGGCGCCTCAGAACACCCAACCTCTTAGAAGCTTGTTTAGAAAGAGAGGTAATGTGATCTTTCCAAGAAAGATCACGAGAAAAAGAAACACCTAGAATATTAAGGAGGGATGAAGGTTTGAGTTGCGTGTTTTCGAAGAAGATATCGTAGTTGTGTGGAAGATTGTGGCGAGTAGAGAGATGGAGGAATTGAGTTTTTGAGGCATTGAAAACAACCATGTTTTCTCTGCCCCAATTTGAAATGAGAGATAGATCAGAGGTTAGTTGCTCCAAGGCCACCTTCCTTGCCTCTATTAACTGTTGCTGGGAGGAGCGCCTTTCAAAATGAAAATAGAAATGAAGGGTGGAGTCATCAGCATAGGAGTGGATAGGAGATGAAGTAATAGAGAGGTCATTGATGAAAAGCAGAAAAAGTGTTGGGGATAGGACAGATCCTTGAGGAACACCACAATTTATAGATTTATAGGATGGACGGTGGCCGTCTACAACAGCTGCTATAGAACGACCAGAAAGGAAGTCAGAGAGAAAGTCACAGAGAGGGATAGATTCCGAAAGAGGGAAGTTTGGAAATCAAAGCTTTGTGCCAAGACTCTATCGAAAAACTTTCGATATATTCAGCGCGACAGCAAAAGATTCACCGAAATGCCGAAGAGCGGAGGACCAAGAGTCAGAGAGAAGGGAAAAAAGATCACCAGTTGAACGTTTCTTACGAAAGCCATACTGGCGATCAGAGATAAGATTAGAAGAATTGAGATGTTTCCAAATCTTCCTGTTAAGGATAGATTCGAAAACTTTAGAAAGAACGGAGGTTAAAGAAATTGGACGGTAGTTAGAGGGTTGAGAGGAGTCCCCCTTCTTCGGCACAGGCTGAATGAGCGCACGTTTCCAGCAAGTAGGGAAGGTTGAAGTAGAAATACATAGACGAAATAGTTTTCCAACGCAGGGTGCAAGCTCGGGAGCGCAAGTTTTGAGAACCACAGGAGGGATACCATCAGGACCGTACGCCTTCTTAGTGTTCAGCTCAGAGAGAGCAGAAGTGACATCTTTAGAAGAAATTACAATTTTAGGCATAAATGAGTTGGAGGGGGTTGAAGGAGTAGGAACAGCTCCGGAATCGTCTAAGGTTGAATTTAAGGCAAAAGTTTGAGCAAAGAGTTCAGCTTTAAAGGAAAACAAAACGGCAGTTGAACCGTCAGAAGATACTAGAGGAGGGAAAGAGGAAGAATCAAAGTTGGAGTTGACATTTTTTGCAAAATGCCAGAAAGGGCGAGAGGAAGAGGAGCCAGAAAGATTATTGCATTTGCGACGGAGAAAAGAATTTTTGGTATCTCGAAGAATAGATTTTGCACGATTCCGGGATGAAATATAAATTGCATGAGTTTCTGGAGTTTGAAGACGACGGTAATCCCTCGAGGCAGCATCCCTGCGGCGGATAGCACGAGAACAAGCAGAGTTAAACCAAGGTTTATTAGGTTTAGTGGAAGGGAAAGAATATGGAATGTACGCCTCCATGCCAGAGAGAATCACCTCAGTTATGCGCTCTGCACATTCTGAGGGACCCCTACCACGGAAACAGTAATCATTCCATGGAAAATCAGAGAAGTACAACCGCAAGTCAGACCAGTTAGTGGCACCGAAATGCCAGAAACGTATCCTCGCCGAAGTCGGGGGCCGTTCTTGCAGAAGACTTGAAGAGACAGGACAAGATACGGAGATAAGAAGATGATCGGATGAACCCAGAGGAGGAAAGAGTTTAACAGTATAAGGAGAAGGATTAGAAGTTAGAAAAAGGTCTAGAATGTTGGGTTCATCACCAAGACGGTCAGGGATACGGGTAGGGAGATGCACCAACTGCTCAAGGTTGTTCTGGATAGAAAATTGGAAGGAAGTTTACCAGCTGGATCTTGAGAACTAGATGAAAGCCATTGGCGGTGGTGAACATTGAATTCACCTAAAATGATGATTTCGGAGAAAGGAGAAGAAGAAAGAATGTGCTCTATTTTGGAGTTAAGATAGTCGAAGAATTTTGGATAGTCTGTAGAGTTAGGAGATAAGTAGACAGAACAAATAAATTTAGTTGTAGAATTGCAAGAAAGTTTAAGCCATAAAGTAGAGAATTCAGAAGACTCCAAATTAGAGAAACGAGAACAGACAACATCATTGCGCACATATATATATATATATATATATATATATATATATATATATATATTATATATATATATATATATATATATATATATATATATATTATATATATATATATATATATATATATATATAATATATATATATATATATATATATATATATTATATATATATATATAATATATATATATATAATATATATATATATATATATATATATATATATATTATATATATATATATATATATATATATATATATATATATATATATATATATATATATATATATATATATATATATATATATATATTATATATATATAAGAAAAAGGAACTGTTTTTAAACGATTTCATTTATTTACTTTTTTCATTAAATTTGAATGAAAACGACCGTTAAAAATAGGCGTGGTCATCAATCAGTGCCAGATGTCGCCATTTGTTTACGTGTGATTAATTTGTTGGTGTTAAAAAAGATTCTTGCAATTATTTTGCTATTTTTTTTTAAAAAGATTTTTTTAAGCAATTTAAAAATTAAGTGAATAGGATAAGTTAGAACGTTAATCAATATATTTACAGATAAATAAATAAATAAATAAATAAATAATTAAATAAATAAATAAAAAATAAATAAATAAATAAATAAATAAATAAAAAATCTTAGGTGGAAATAATGTTCCTTTTCTCAATTTCATGGTCTCAAATTTTTTTTATTTTCGCTCCATTAAAGTTTCAATCTATTATTGAAATAAATTTGTCGTTGAATTTAGCGATTTCTCTAAAATAAAATAGAAGACCAAATTAATAACCAAATGAATTTGTTGGCGCAGAAAAAAAGAAGAATGTTATTAATGAAAATTTTGAAGGTTGATAAATGGTTTTTGTATTCGAAGGAAGACAAACAGACTATTGAAAAATAAATAAATAAATAAGTAAATAAATAAATAAATAAAAAAAGTAAAATTGAAAATAGGAACAAAAAAGCATGCTTAAGAGGACTGTATTTTCTTTGTTTCTAAAGTTGACATGTTAGTAATTTGCATATCAAGGATGACAATCGCATTAGTGTTATCAGTACGTGACGAAGAAACATAATTTGCATTCCTATTAATGTTCATAGATCTTAAATGTTTCACATCCCCACTTACATATTTGTCTGTAATTTACAAAAAATCAAAGATTCATATCAGAAATAAATTAAAATTCAGTTTCCATTAACTGTAATTTGTAAGCAAGATGGTACGAGTCAATGGTATGAAAATTTATTCTTATAACAATTTATGAAAGTTTTCATAGATGTAATAATTTGGAATCGGCGCAAGTAGGGAGAGGTTTTTCGAATTTCATCACAGATTGTAGTCTACAAGTCTATTCCTATATAAAGCTTTAGCTTTATACATCCAAACACAAAGAATGCTTATCTCAAGCAATAAGAGAGAATAGCCAACATGCATGTCTAATAGGGACTCTACTTCTTTTCTTTCACGAGCCTAGCACACTACAGCCGTAGATCATGGTGGAGCAGTAGAGGCGTAAAAAGATAATCTCTCATTCACTCCTCCCCTTATCATCGTTTAGGAGTTGGGGATTTCAAGTGATTGGATTAATGCCGTTTCGAGGTTGCAAACATATTCTGGTACAAGGTATACTTTTCCCATTAATTTCTGCAATATTTTTTACTTTACCTCGTTCTAATTTGATTAAAACAGCACCTCGCCTCTAACATGTAACTGAAAATCAGTGCTTAAGGGCTCAGACATCAAACCCTTTATTAGTTTCATTTCATTGCCTCTATCCAAAATTTCCCTTCATGGAGGTGTCGTGGACGCAAGCGCAACCACGTTTTTTGTTTCGAGTTCTTAACTTGAATTCTTCTAAATTTTCATTCATGTTTTCGGTTTACCTTAACTATCACCAAACTCTACTATTTATCCTAAATTCTTCGACTATCGAATGATTCCAAATTCCAAAACAGATACATGTTCACTTCTTATTTCTCAGATATCATCATTCTTGATGATATCAATGTTCATTACTGCCATTTTCTTTCATTTAGTTCTCACAATACAGTTAGAGAGCTGGCCTATCAATTGTCTATCCATGGCAGCTTCCTTCCCGATTCCTTGATCGTCTTGATGATAATCTCAAAGCAGCAAACTCTTTCCTAGTTTCCAGCTCTTCTGCTGAAGTTTTTCTTCAAACCACTTTATCCTGGATCACTCGGAGCATGCAGAACGTATAACCAATATAATTTTCTTTTATATAATCTCTCTCAATAATTATTCACAATAGGAAATAGAAAATATAGTTATTTTCAATGTCTCAAATACTAAATTTGTTCTTCTACTGTAAATATTCTTTACTGTAATTGTAATCGTCGAAAGCACACACCTTAGACATTCCTCGGTCATTTTTAATAATCTTTGTTTCTACCATGACCTTTCGTGAAAGGATCCTATTGTTAATCTTATTAAGCAAACC
>SEYY01004092.1:0-20000 GCA_009176605.1 Armadillidium nasatum
TATATTATATATATATATATTAATATATATATTATATATATATATATATATATATATATATATATATATATATATATATATATGCAGCCCCTCCTTGCCAAGTTTACACGAGCCGCCACTGTATATATATATATATATATATTATGCCGCGATTACTATAAGTAAAGCCTAAGATGTATTAATCAGTTAATATCTCAATAACCGTAGCAAATACCGAGAAGTAACAAGAGGCAAAAATGGTGGCCATGATTGTTTTACCCTATAAGACTTTTTCATTTCGAAAATGAACTTCAATATATCGTAAATGTACTTAACGTTTTCAAAGTTTGAAAAAAAATTTGCTCATAAATTCGAAAAGTTGAATTTTTTCTCATTTTCTAGGAGGTAGACGATCAAAAATAAGTTCTATTGTCTTACCTCCATGAAAGTGCTAAAAAATAAATATTAGCAAAAATTGAGAAAATTTCTCAATTCCTACGGAAGTCGACCCTCTCTAGTGATACTTAAGCGCCTGTAAAAATGAGTTCAAAAAGATAATTTCGGTTTCAGTTGAGTATGGGTCGAGTCTCTTATGTTTTAATAGGTGAAAGCCTGTGAAACCATTTTAACTTCTGAAATATTCCGATCAAAGTTGTGTAAGTTTTTAAATTCTTATAACTTTCTTATCAATAATAGATCGGCTTGATATTCTAGAGACATAAGGATTTGGGACCCCTGATTCCAAATTTGCAATTCAGATTCTTCTACATATTGCCGTTTTTTGAGTTAAAAGCCGACATACATACCAAGGTGGTTTGTCGTACTTTCTGAGAATATGAAAGAAAATTGTAAACTTTGGGGGCCTATTTCTCCTAACCATAGCAGATAGAAGGAACTATCCTGGAAGGGTTTAAAGTTCTAAATGACACGTACATTTCAGATATTAAATATTTTTGCTTTATCTCTTGTAATTTAGAAATTGCAAGATAACACAGAATTTGATTTCGACAAAATTTTTAAAAAATTTTTTTGGAGGGGCCAAATCTACTGAATGGAGGCTCCTCGTAGGATCTATGATGTTCCTATTCTGTCTCAGCATTACGAAATCTATTTACATAGGTGATTTAAGCAATGAAGAAAAATCCTAGACATTTCGTCACTATCCCCTCCCCTAGAGATTTCTCACGTCGCTGGCAAGGAGACAGCCACTCACTTTAGAGCGCTCGATTCCTCTTACAACCCTTGCAAAACTTATCGATATGAACTGAAGTTTAACTTTTCTTACTTTCCCTAAATTTACCAAATAAACTAATTCCCATAATCTAGCATATATATATATATATATATATATATAATATATATATATATATATATATATATAATATATATATAATATATTTTTTTTTTTTTTTTTTTTTTTTTTTTTTATAAATTTTCAGTATATTTTTTGAAAATAAATTAACAGAAATTCAGTAAAATTATTTTTAGTGAAAGCAACACATCTTTCGACACAACGTACTTTCGGCAGTAAAACGGAAAATTATATATTAAAAGAAAAAAAATGGAATTAAGTTAGAAGGAACTTCTGGTCAATAAAGGATGATATTTCGTCGTAGAATAGAGGCTGGGAACCCTTTTCAACCTAGTTTTCTTTCCACGTATGATTGCAGGAATATTTAACTTTCTGCAATTTGACACCACCCTGCATCATGCGTGATATGGTGCAATATATATATATATATATATATATATATATATATATATATATATATATATATATATATATATATAATATATATATATATACGTACATGAAAAATACCACAAATTTTGACTTAAATTTTATTTTATAAAGGAGCAGAAAACTACTAAAAATTTCTAGAAGTAAAAAAAAAATATCGTTGGTTCGATACTGAGGATAAAATATCGATATATCGATATATCGGGTTTGAAAATATCATCGATATTTTTTCGATACTATCGTAAAAAAGTATTTATATCGATATATATCGAAACTCTTGCAACATCCCTACTGTGTTTATTGACTTTATTCATGTGCTTGAAAAAACGTTTTGGTCATTTGCTTGAAAAACGTTTTGGAATTATTTGTCGACTTTGATTTTCGTGTATTACATTCTCAAAAGATATGGAGGATACAAATTTACTTCCAGTTTCAGCTAAAAAGTTTGGGAATATTGTTATGACCGTAGATAATGTCTTAATTCCTGTTGAAAAATTGAATTATAGCCCTTCAAAGCAAGATGGTTTGGATCCAGAAACAGAATTGGATTTGAGAATATTAGGATGTGAACTTATTCAGACCAGCGGAATTCTTCTTAAATTACCTCAGGTATGTCTCTCGTTTGCAATATTATTATTTTTATTATTATTGTATTATATGGAAATTTGACTGTAGTCCTAAATTAAACTGTTAGCATGTGTTGTTATAAAGCACCTTGTGGAAGGCTAGGTCTAGGGCTAATTAATTTTTAGGTTTATGCAGTTTTTTCAATACTTTATATATATATATATATATATATATATATATATATATATATATATATATATATATATATATATATATATATTAATTATGGTAATTGTAGCGTTCACAGTAAGTGGATTTTTTCAATACAAGACCAGGTTGCTGAAAATATCTACATACCTACGAGTTGCTAGTTCGATTGAAGCTACGAGTTGCTAGTTCGATTGAAGCTTCAAGTTCAACTGAAACTATGCATACAAGTTGCAAACAATCTATTTCTGAGGATAATAATATATATATATATATTTTTTTTTTTTTTTTTTTACACTTCACCACCACTCACGGGCAAAGCCCTATTCAAGGAGGGGGTGTTAAAAGAATAAAAATAAAAGTAAAAGAGCACAAAACCAAAAAATGAAAACCACCATTACAGAACCCACCTAACGCAAATTTCTTAGGTGAGCGCAGACGCGGGCTTTAAAGAAATTGAGATTAAATGCATAGGGAAATACAGAAGATGGAAGAGAGTTCCACAAAACAGAGGTGGCAGGAAAGAAAGAGGCACCACAGCGGACAAGCCTAGAGTTGCCTATGTCCACGCAAAATTGATGCGCGGACATTGCACCCCTTGTGCTGCGAGGACGCCGTAAAGGTGGAGGTATGCGGGTGGATAGTTCCCTCTAGCATTTGCCGCTGTAGTACCTATAGAAAAGAGACAAGGCACCAACATCACGTCGCAAAGATAAAGAGTCAAGATAATTAAAAAGAGCGGGACAGTTTATAAGTCTTTTAGCCTTTGACTCAACCCTATCCAAAAGACGGGTGAAACCTGAGCCACCCCAGATATGAGAGCAGTACTCCATACAAGGGCGGATGAGACCCTTGTATAATTGGAATAACTTCGAGGAAGAAAAAATTCTCGCAGTCTAAACAGAACTCCCAGCTTCTTTGAAGCCGCCCTTAGCAACCATTGTGATATGAGGTTTCCAAGACATTTTTTTGTTTATGTGAAGGCCAAGGATGTTTATATTGTCTACAGGAGAGATGGGAGAACCATCGAAAGAAATAGGAAAGTTAGGAGGTGTCTTTGAGAGGGAGATTTCTAGAAGTTGAGTTTTTAAAGAGTTGAATTTCACAAGGTTGAGACGACCCCACCGGGAAATTCTATCCAGATCTGCAAGAATAGAATCGGAAAGATGAAGACGAGAAGCAATTCTAGATGCAAAGAAGGAGCAGATTTGAAAGGAGTAGAAGAATGGAGGTTGAGTCATCGGCATATGAATGTATATAGGGTTAGATGAGGAGCTAAGAAGATCATTAATGAAAAGTAAGAATAGAGTAGGAGACAAGACAGAGCCCTGAGGAACACCACTATTGACAGGAAAGGAAGAAGAAGTCGCTCCATCAACAACAGCAGAAATGAAACGATTAGAAAGAAAACTAGACATAAGTAAGCAAAGAGAAGGAGGAAACCCAAAGGAGGGGAGCTTGGAAAGCAGTGACGCATGCCATACCCGGTCAAACGCATTAGATATGTCAAGCGCCACCACGCAAGTCTCCTCATGGTCCCTAAGGGCAGAAGACCATAGATCTGTGAGATAGGAAAGTATATCACCAGTAGACCTCGAACGTCGAAAGCCATACTGATGATCAGAAAGAAGGGAATGAGATTCCAGATGATCTAATAAGTGAGAGTTGAGAAGGGTTTCAAAGATCTTAGACAGAATACAAGTGAGAGCTATAGGGCGATAGTTGGAAGGATCAGAGCGGCTACCTTTCTTCGGAATAGGCTGGACAAATGCGCGCTTCCAACACTGAGGGAAAGTACTAGTATTGACATAGAGGAAAAGTTGAACGAGGGATGGAGCTCCAGCTCAGAGGCACACTCCCTTAAAACTCGGGGAGGAATGCCATCCGGGCCGCTTGCCTTCCTAACGTTCATAGACTTCAGAAGCCCATGCACCTGGTCAAATGAAATCACAGGCAAAGGCATGGGACATCTGAGGGAAGAAGAAGTAGGAGGAGCATTGTCGGAGTCATCCAGGGTAGAATTAGAGGAGAATAGGAGGCCGAAGAGATTAGCCTTTTCAGTTGGAGTGTTAGCAACAGAACCATCAGAGCGAATAAGAGGAGTATATATATATATATATATATATTATAATTATATATATATATATATATATATATATATATATATATATATATATATATAGTGCACATGTGCATAACAACCTATTTTTCTGAAAATTGAAGATAGAGACAGTAAGAGGAAACAGAGTGGGGTTTTCTTTCAGAATGCTCAAGCACCTGAGTTTGTCAAAAAATAAGACATTAGATCCAAAAGAAGATAGGTGGTATTCAAAAAAATGAAAATTGAAGACCATGAATGTGGCAGAAATTAATGAAGAAAATAGACCATCCATTAGGGCAATTTTAAGCAAAGTGTTTTTGGCACCAACTCTATATCATTATCAATAGTTTTGTGTAGCAATGTGACTACAAAATCATTAGGTCTATTACAGATAGCAGAAAGCCTAAATTTTATGATCATTTTATCATTGAATATTTTCAAACTTGTTTCAACCTTTATGAATTCAGTAAAAAAAATTGGTATCAGTATTGGTTAAAATTTTGAAATCACTGTATTCCTATTTCTAACCAAGGAATCATTTACAAATAATATCTAATAATCTGTGAATCTTATCTCATCAACCACCTAGCTTTAAAAATTGTTGTGTACAGTAGATAAATATTAAACTAATTTGATAAGAATTTCAAAAAAATTTAAATCCCCCATTGTCTTCTTTTCCTTATCACTGCATGCTGCCATAATCACATTTTTCATTGTAACATTCAGTTCCCGATTATGAGAAGGAGACCAGTAGAATTTTAAGTGGTTTATTTATTTTTTTTTTCAGGTTGCTATGGCTACAGGACAAGTTCTTTTCCAAAGATTTTACTATTCAAAATCTTTTGTTAGATTTCCTGTGGAAATTACTGCAATGGCTTGTATTACTCTTGCATGTAAGATTGAAGTAGGCCAAATGAAAATAAGAAACGTTATAAATGTGTTCAATCATATGAAGCAATTCAGAAATAGAGAGTAAGTACTTTATGTATATACTTTAATTTTATTTAATAAAAATTAAAAATAGTTTCATGATTGAATATTGCGTAATTTATTTACTTTTTAATTCATAGTTTGAAAAGAAAGGAATTGAATCTCTTATAGCACTTTTTATTTTTATTCTAAATACACTTGAAATCTTTGCAAGATATTGGTTTTGTTTTCTCAGAAATTGTTTTAGTATCTTTAATATCAGAAAATTCATAATTTATGTTGTACCATCTTGCATGATACAGTTCTATGCTATATATATATATATATATATATATATATATATATATATATATATATATATATATATATATATATATATATATATATATATATATATATATATATATATATATATATATATATATATATATATATATATATATATATATATATATATATATATATATATATATATATATATATATATATATATATATAGATTTATTTCATGAACTATTTACACATTTCTGCTTATAATAATATAATATTAGTAGTATTCTCATGGTTTTGTTTCCTCTCAGGGTATTTGAGCCTATTATCCTCGACTGGAAGTATGTTGCTCTTAAAAACCAAGTTATTAGAGCAGAAACCCGTTTGTTAAAAGAGTTGGGATTCTGCTATCATGTGAAACACCCTCATAAGATCATCATCTTGTACCTGCGTTTTCTGGAAGCTGACGATAACAAGAAATTAGTCCAGTCATCTTGGTAAGTATTTTCTTTTAAATAACCTTCTTAATTTGAAAATAATATGAATGGTGGCTTTATGTTAAGTCTGCTGCTTGAAAGTTACATTTTATTACTTATTATCTACTATATATATATATATATATATATATATATATATATATATATATATATATATATATATATATATATATATATATATATATATATATATATATATATATATATATATAATATATTTTTTTTTTTTTTTTTTTTTTCAAGGAGAGTTTCTAGGTAGTATATAGGAATCGAACCGGCGCCCTCAAGCACGTTAGTCAATCACCCTACCGTTCGAGCCACGGTAGACGGCTATTTATTTTTCTAAATCTGTTATTTAGAAACAAAAATGAACGAAAGGAACATAATTACTTGAAATACTAATTTGTTTAGAGCTTAGTAAACAATCTTGGGTTTTTGCAAGTAAGAAACTCTTCTAGGTATTTTGAACTGTTGAGTTTTATGATTGTATGCTGTGGAATTTCTGCTCAAGTTCTACACAATATATCTAACATTTCTCGTTTGGATGAAGGTTTTTCTCTTCATTTTTGCAAAACTCTATATTTTATTCCTTAAAAAGCTTCAATGGAGTTCATGTCAGGAGATTGACTTGGCCAAGAAGGCTTATTTATCCAATTTTCAGTCAGCCAATTTTGGGTCCTTCTTGCTGTGTGGCATGGAACCCCCATCTTCCATGAATACAGACCCATTTCTTGTAATTCTACCATTTGTAAACATTGGGAGTAATCAATTCTTTAAGACTTCAGTGTATTTTTTGCTGTTTACATTTCCATCACTTTCAATGAACTCAGAACAACCATTGCTACTGATATATCATCATACCATCACTGAGTGAATGCCATGTTGGACTGCTTGTTGGAATCGTTTTAGATCAAATTCTTGATTAGGATGTCTCCTGAACCAAACACTTCTACTGTCTGAAAATTCAGCAAATCTGGATTTTTCGGAGAAAATAACTTCCAAAATGAAATTGGTTTCTCCGATATTATTCTAGCCCATTCCTTCTTTAATTGATACAGATCATTTGAAGTAAAGGTTCTCATCTTGTTGCTCTTCGATAATAACAACTTATGCAGATACCAGTCACAAATCCTAGGACTAACTCAAGCTGTGGATCTTCCTTATAGAAGGCCCAGGTCTGCTTGGACGAGAATCGGTAGATTTTCCATTGTTTTTGAACTGCACATTAATTCTGTTAACAGTAGAAAAAGGAATCTGAAGATTTTCAGCAATTTTACACTGGCTAAGTCAAGCCTCAGATTGTCCAACAATAGAGCCCATTTGAAAATCAGACAGTTTTGTAGCAGTTTTAGTATGGAGCATGGCCAATTTGTTACAGAAAAGATTCACTTTAAAGTACATTTTGAATCACTTAATACAATATATACATAATTAAATAACATGGAAAAATAATTGGTGTCTATTCATTGCATATATATATATATATATATATATATATATATATATATATATATATATATATATATATATATATATATATATATATATATATATATATATATATATATATATATATAAATAAATAAATAAATAACTAACCTTTCCTACAATTGTGGTGTGGTGTCTATTGCAGGCCACATCCATTTAAACACTCACCCCTCACCAATCTTTTCCATTCATTCCTATCCTCTTTCAACTGCACACCTCTATCCCTCATCCCTTAACATCATCCTCAAACCCCTATCATCCCTCTATCCCTTAACAACTTGACATTACTCATCCAATTTCCCCTCGGTCTACCCTTATCTCTCACACCCCCCACTTCTGAAACAAATACCTTTTTAGCTATTCTCTTCATTTATCCTACAAACATGCCCAAACCATCTCAGCATACTTTGTTCAGCTCTCTCAACCATACTCCATCTCCATCCACACATTTCCTTTATTCTAACATTCTGACTCTTATCACTTTTACCAACACCCTTTTACCAACAGACCTTTCATTTCAAAAACTTTTTTTTTTTCTTTTTCCTTTTCCTAGCATTCAACTTTCATACTTCACACTCATACATAACCACTGGTATACAATACCCCTCAAACATTCTCACCTTCACCTCCCTTTGTAACCTTCCTCTACCCCAAATATCCCTCAAACCACCGAACACCTCCCCTCCTCTTATTCTATGCCCTACTTCATCACTCATACTAACATCACCTCTCCTTTATATATATATATATATATATATATATATATATATATATATATATATATATATATATATATATATATATATATATATATATATATATATATATGAGAGATCTAGAAAGTAATTTCTGATAGGCTTTTTTTCTAAAAGAAAAATATATTGCATGTTTCTTTCCATTTGAAATACTCAACTTACACTAATACATTGTTGAAACAGTTATCAAGGTGACATAAGGTGTTGATGTTGCTAAAAGATGCTACCCATGAAGTATTACACAACGCAATATGTCAAAAATTTCACAATGGTCCATTTTGATTGTGAAGGCTTTAGGCAAGAAATTCACAGCAAAACTCCTTGTATGCCTTTGAAACACTTTGCACATTATCTTCTGAGTGGAAATTGTATATATGAATCTTGTGTTTGTTGAAAATGAAGTGTTTCCACCACTCTATGTGTACTGTTTCAATTTGGTGATTTCATGCGACTCTCATGTTACATCAGCAATGACTAAATGGCTCAAGATTTCATCTCCTTCTTCAATGACTTTGTCATAAAGACCGACCTCAATCATCTTATTGCATCATTTTGTGGTGTTGTACACTCATCTTTGATACCTATTGCTCACAACGTTTGATGTTAACTTCTTCACAAAATTTTATTTGAGAAACTGAACATGTTTATTTGTAGGTAATACCGAATGGCATAATGATTAATTTGTATGTTCTTTTTAATTATCTCAACACCACAGACACGAAATTGTCACAATTATCTTTAAACAATTGAAATACCTACCTCCCCTCCCCCCTTTATTGAGTTTACTCTGCATCAATAACTTTCGAACAAAACCCACCATACATGCACATCACCACAACTAGTTTTCTGGAGGTAGTATTTAAATTTTATTCTGGATTTCTTTTATTTATATATATATATATATATATATATATATATATATATAATATATATATATATATATATATATATATATATATATATATATATATATATATATATATATATATATATATATATATATATATATATATTTCAGCAGAATGATGCTTTAATTATAACTATTTGATTCTTTTTCTTCACTTAGTATTGTTTTCCTTTCATTCAAGACCCAGGTTTCTGTCTGAGTGTACTGGCTCATCTAATGATCTGGGAACAAAATTTTGGTAAAATTACCTAACTGCTTAAAAGCTGCTTTTTATGGAAGATTTATTGATATTTAGTTATTTACCTTCGGTACGCCATTTATCTCATTTGTAACATCACTATCTTCAGAGGTGTAATACCATTTCAGCTACAACTTTTAGAACCTTTGTATAGGATTTATTGAAGGGAAAAGGTTTCTGGGTTTGAATGGTGCCTCATTTTTATTCCTCACTGTTTTTGTCATTTGTGTGATCTTGTGTTGTTATTATGGAAAAAAATATTCTCATTTCAGGCCAGGGTTGGCATTGATTAAATCAAATTGATTTAATCAGTTGATTAAATCAATTGATTTTTTTATGAAAAAATTATGATTTTTTTGATTTTTTTGATTTTTTTAAAAAATAATGAAACTGTTTTTTTTTTTTTATTTGTTTTATTTTGTCATATTTTTTAATATATAATGATATAACAGACATATTAGTTCCCTCTTACTGTGTTAAAAAACTTTAAAGTAGTTTATATATTAGAAATATAACTTCCTTAATATTTGGTTCAAGATTTCATATAGGGTAATACAAGAATCTGATCTTCATTAATATAATTTATCCAATATAGAACTGTTAGAGTTTAGAATTCCTAATATATATTCAATCAAATCTTCAACAAAATTTTATTGAGCTTTAATCTAATGCAATTTGAGGTTATAGACAAAAGAGAAAACAGAAAAGACAATTCCTTTTAATTTTCAACCATTTAAATTTTTATACAACATTATAAGAAAACAATATTCCTCTATATAAATTATAAAAGAAAGAAAATTTAAGCACTTTTGATGCATAATCATTAATCCATAAATTAAATATATAACTTGCAATATATATATATATATATATATATATATATATATATATATATATATATATATATATATATATATATATATATATATATATATATATATATATATATATATATATATATATATATATATATATATATATATATATGCAAGTTATGTATTTAATTTATGGATTAATGATTATGCATCAAAAGTGCTTAAATTTTCTTTCTTTTATAATTTATATAGAGGAATATTGTTTTCTTATAATGTTGTATAAAAATTTAAATGGTTGAAAATTAAAAGGAATTGTCTTTTCTGTTTTCTCTTTTGTCTATAACCTCAAATTGCATTAGATTAAAGCTCAATAAAATTTTGTTGAAGATTTGATTGAATATATATTAGGAATTCTAAACTCTAACAGTTCTATATTGGATAAATTATATTAATGAAGATCAGATTCTTGTATTACCCTATATGAAATCTTGAACCAAATATTAAGGAAGTTATATTTCTAATATATAAACTACTTTAAAGTTTTTTAACACAGTAAGAAGGAACTAATATATGTTATATCATTATGTATCAAAAAATATGACAAAATAAAACAAATTAAAAACAGTTTTATTATTTTTTAAAAAAATCAAAAAAATCAAAAAGATCAAAAAAATCAAAAAAATCATTGATTTTTTGATTTTTTTGATTTTTTTAAAAAAATCAAAAAAATCACCAACCCTGTTTCAGGCTCAACACTGAATATATTGCTTGGGAGTTTGCAAGGTATAATAGTGTTCAGAATTGATCCTCATTCCTTGTGTCAAGAATTCAGTGTGAATGACTTTTGTATTCCAAAACACTGTGTGAATGATTTCCTTGACAAACGGAGCTGTTTATTTTATTTACTCAAGAAGACACAGTGGATGGTTTTTTTGTTTTTTTTTGTTTTGGGGGGGGGGGGAGATTGAATATGTGGTAGGGTCAATGATAATCCACATTTCTTCTCCCATAGTAATGATAATTATAATAAGGAAATCATCATCCTTAAAAATACCTTAATTCTAATCCTTCTTATACTGTAAAACTCTTTTGGCCTCTGGGTTCCTCTGATCACCCTTTTGATACCGCATCCTGTTCTATCTATTCAGATCTTTTGCAAGAAAATTTCTATCCTATTATGCAGAAACATTTTTGTCACTTTGGTACTGCTAACTGTTTGGACTTTTGGTTATATTTCTTTGATTCTCCTTTGAATAATTTTTGCTGCAGGGGAAGTGGTTCCTCTGAATGCACAGAGAACATAACTGGGGTGATTCTCTCTGGCATGGAGTGTGTACATTCTATTCTCTTTTCCTCATAAGCCTTGATGTAATTTGTTCACTTGTAGTATTCATTGCTTTAGCACTGCTTCAGGAGTTATTGTCATCTTCAAACTTCAGAATCTCGTGCTTTTATTTCATTCTGGAATCATGCAAAATCTTTTCTACATAACCCTATAAAGTTTTCTCTAGAAAATAAATAACCCTTCTAATATTTTGTTATTCCTCTTTTCCTCACATTTGATTTCTGAAGATGCTACAGATTTCTTAGCTTCTGCTGCTTCTGAACTCTTTTGCTCATACCATTGTTTCTAATTCCAGTTTAAATGACTCGCGAGGTATTTCTCATTCTCCCCCCTCCCCCCCAATTGTTTCACGAATAATATTGCATAATGTCTTATAGCTTTTACCTTTTTTCCCAAAGTTTTTGAAACATCATTAAATGGAAGATTTGTAAACTTTTTAAATATTCTAATCTTATGTCTGATTGCCAGTATGGCTTACACGAGTAGTATTCTACTGGGTGATATTTTCTCTCTTCTGCTGTTTGTCGTTTCAGTGAATCCTTTACTTTAGTGCTGGACAAACCAAAGCTTTTGATAGGGTCTGTTAGAAAACTTTAGTTTCTAAATTTCCTCATCCAGCTTTTTCTCCTATTTCTTATCCAATTTTTCTGTAACAGCTGTTGCTTATATATATATATATATATATATATATATATATATATATATATATATATATATATATATATATATATATATATATATATATATATATATATATATATATATATATATATATATATATATATAGTGACTTTTACATGGCAAAATTGTGAATGATTAAGTGCTATGGTGGAAGATCTCCATCATTTAGCAAAATTCTTATAAAATATTTACTCTTTTTATTTACTAAATATAATAGCTTTGATGTTATTTTTCCACAGAAGAACCATGGAAACCCACTAATAGTCACATAATGGTAAATTAAGCTTTTTGTTTAGGTTTTTTAGTGAAATTTTGTTATATTTTTTACCTTAGAGAAAGATGGGACCAGAAGTCGTGTTGGTGATGGAATAACTCTGCAACACATCTCACCCCACAATGACTATCAGTCCTAGCTATTTCTCTGTCCCTTGGGAAAACAAGAAATCATACATCGTTAGAATTCCTGCCAAGAATCTTGAGAACATTGCCTCTGGCTCTTCATTAAAATGTCTTAGGTTTGATGCTTATTTTGTGTTTATTGTTGGTTAAAAGAATATATATAATATATATATATATATATATATATATATATATATATATATATATATATATATATATATATATATATATATATATATATATATATATATATATATATATATATATATATATATATATATATATATATATATATATATATATATATATATATATATATATATATATATATATATATATATATATATATATATATATATATATATATATATATATATATATATATATATATATATATATATATATATATATATATATATATATATATATAAAATATCAGGGTTGTGGATTTTTAAAAATTTTTTTTGTATATGAATCATTTTAAAAATCATCGACTCCTCAGACAAAGATTTAAAGGCTTTACATTGCAATGAGAAGTGGTTAAGGGGCTTCAAGAGTTTGGGGAGTCTCCAATTGACAAAAAGAAAATTCTGTCAAAGTATTATTCTTAGTCTAAAGTTAAAAAGATTGACAGTTCTGAAACGTAACATTTTTAGGGCTGCAGAAGACTCAGACTCGGACAATAATGCTGAGGATCTAAAACGGTCAGTTGTGCAAAATCTGAAAGTTCAATGTTCAAATCATACAAATTGGACAAAAAGATTAATGATACTAACTTGCCTACCAGACACGTGGTCCATATGAAAAATTACGTGAAAATTCAATTAACCAAATTTCTTGGTATGGTAGTCCAAAAAACTTCTAAAAGAAATGGGCATTTTGGAAAGTCTAACCCAAAACCAGGGAAGCATCTACAAGAGGATATAGCGTAAACTGTTTGTTCATTTTACGAAAATGATGACATCAGCAGGGCAATGTCAGGTGTAAATGATTGCATAACAGTAATAGAATCAGATGGATATAAAAAGAAAATTCAAAAAAAGCTCATACTATGCAACTTAAAAGAGGCCCACATGTTATTCAAAGAAAGGTTTCCCGACATGAAAATTGTTGTCTCTAAATTTGCGGAATTGAGGCCAAAACCATGTGTACTAGCTGGTAAAGCGGCACTTATGCTGTATGTATGTGTAAAATTCACCAAAATGTGAAATTGATGTTAGAAAATAGCAAGCTAGTAATACCAACAAATGGCGATTTAAAAACCTATAAACATTGTATTGCAAATATTGCGCAATCCACCCTTAATAACTTGCCATCTTGGTAACTATGATTTGACCTGGTGAAGGTGCAATAAGACAACTTCTAGAAAAGATGCTTGAAAACAATGTTTAAAATGTTCCGCCAATGGATTTCTGTAGATCGCTGCAACGAGACCATTGAAAAATCATCACCAGAATTTTAGATTTATTGTATAATAAGTTGTCACGTTTAGTGCGACATGATTTCATTGCAAAACAGCAATCATCATTAAGAACAGCATAAAGAAAACCTTCAAGAATCTGAATTTGCAGTTAACTTAGATATTTCTGAAAACTATTCCATAGTTGTGCAAGATGAAGCCGAGTTTCCACTGGTTTAACGATCAAGTCACTATACATCCTTTTGTAATATACTTTAAATGAGAAGGAAAAAAACCGAACACCTAAATTATGTCATAATTTCCGATTGTTTACAACATAACACTGCAGCTGTGTACACCTTTCAAAAAATGTACCCAAAAAGATTTATTATTATTCTTATGGATCTGCTGCACAAAATAAAAACAAAAAGAATTTCTCCAACTTTTGTTTTCATAAAGAGGAATTCAATGTTGAAGCTGAATGGCATTTTTTAGCCACAGCACATGGTAAAGAACCTTGTGATGGACTTGGTGGTTCAGTGAAAAGACTCGCAGCACGAGCTAGTCTACAACGGCCTTATGAGCATCAAATACTGACACTTACTCGACTCTTTCAGTGGGTAGTTTAATATATCCCATCGGTAAACTTTGCACATTCATCATCAAGAAGAGTATGAGCAATGAGAATCCTTGTGTGATCGTTTTAGGCAAGCATTAACTTCGTGGTACATAGCAATTTCATGGTTTCCTACCAGTGAATTTAAACACATCAAAAATACATGTCATTGTTTTCAGAGGCTAACGAATATTACACCGAAATTGTGACATTTTCAACGGAAAAATTTCACATAGATGATATATTTGGATACATTATTGTAGTGTACAATAACAAGTGATGGTTAGCTTATGTTCTGGAGAAAAATATACAATCTTTTTTTTAATTTTTTTTATGAAACTTATGTAACATTTCTCCTTCTCTTTAATTTGCTTATTCACGAAAGCCTAATGTTTTATGGGTATCTATCATAGATGTTCTGTGTAAAGTGCATCCTACAACCCCAACTGGAAGGTTTTGTGTGCTTTCAAAAGATGACCTTTCTAAAACAGATACTGCTTTTTCAAACTACCACCAACTATGCTATATATGAAAACTGGAATTAAAAAGGCAAGTAGTAAAACAGTTTTAAATAGTTTAGTAAGTACAAATTAATGTCAATAAATATTTTTCTTTATAAGATGGGAAAAGGATTAATTTCACTTTGTTTTGATATAAATACATATTTTGAGTTATATAGTACTAGAATGATCATAATAGTTTGTAAAGCTTGAATTTTAATCAAAATCCCAAATTTTTGTAAAACATTATTTTTTAATAAATATTTTAAAATATAAAGCCATCATCATTCCATAACAAAACTTTGCCATACATTTAACATATGTAAAAGGTATTTGCTGAATTTGTTTGAAAACGTTTCATTATGTACTACAAAAAAATTTTTATTCAAATTTGACGTACATTTAAAAAAAAAAAAAAATTTTTTTTTCCCTCATAACCCATATTGTGTTATTTATCATAGAAAAGACCTTGAAAAATGCTACAAAATGACACTACTCATTGTTCTAGCTATACTAGAAGAGTTGCTATCTTAATTTGAATATAAGGTAGTCTCACATTTTCAAAGATTTTTCTCGAACTTTACATGGCTGTAGTTTCTAAACGGTTTGAAATATTTTCCTAAAATTTGGTTTAATTCATAGTCTCCATACAGTTAAGCATTTTTGAAAATTTCATGGAAATTTTCATTATAATGTTGATTTGATGCCGGATGATATATATATTATATATATATATATATATATATATATATATATATATATATATATATATATATATATATATATATATATATATATATATATATATATATATATATATATATATATATATATATATATATATATATATATATATATATATATATATATATATATATATATATATATATATATATATATATATATATATATATATATATATATATATATATATATATATATATATATATATATATATATATATATATATATATATATATATATATATATATATATATATATATATATATATATATTTATATATATATTATATATATATATATATATATATATATATATATATATATATATATATATATATATATATATATATATATATATATATATATAATATATATATATATATATATATATATATATATATATATATATATATATATATATATATATATATATATATATATATATATATATATATATATATATATATATATATATATATATATATATTATTATATATTATTATATTATTATTATTATTATTATTATTATTATAGTTATAATTTGGATGTATGGGGCATGTGTTGGATACTGAATCTACTTTGAGGTATACCAAATCAGTTTTCATGTTGATTTTATAAAGTTTGAGAAAGAAAGGTTTGTGTGCGATGTGTCTGTATGTTGCAATTGAAGACATGAAATATTACTCTAACGTTGTTCTGTAGATGTCAAATGCTAAGAAGACAACAAGATTACTATGTTTTGTTTTTTAAATTTCTTTTTAAAATAGTTAATTATACTATTTAGCGTAGAAATTTTTAATAAGATGTATAACTTTTTAGCCAACTAAATGTAAAGCTAGCCATCATATAAAATGCTATATATATAGATGTTTAGTTAGAGGTTAGGGAGACCAACAGTTTTTCCCTTTTTTAATTTCAGGAATTTTATGAATGATTCCTTACGAACTGATGTCTGTGTTAGGTATTCTCCTGAAACTATTGCCTGTAGCTGTATATGGCTGGCTGCGCGACAAACTCAAAATCCCCCTTCCTGAAAATCCTCCATTGGTACCATGTATTCAGAGTCAACTTGTCAGACATTGAGGAAATAGCAGCATCTATTATGAAACTTTATACCAGAAAAAAGGTAGTGTTTTATTTTTATTTATATTTTGAACTCATAAAGCCAATCTTTATTATTAAATTTAACTTTTAATGTGTTTTTAAACATTAGGAATATATTCTCGAAATTTAGAGTGTGATAAACTATTGTATAGAAAAATAAATATTGCAGTTCTAACTTCATTTATTTAGTGAAGGATTTTTGAAAATTGCAGAATATTTTTATAGAATAAGAATTCGATCCTATGCTTAATGGATGATATATTGATTATTATTTATCTTTTACACGCAGACAAAATTAGAAGTGTTAGAGGCCAAAGTTGAAGAAGTAAGACTTAAACTGCAAGAGGCTCGTTTGCAGAAGATGATTGCTAGTGCTGCAGTCACTCCTGATGAGGCTGCATCATTTATTTCAGCATCTCGGAGTAGTTCACCATCAAAGAGCAGTTCTCCCTCAAAGAGCAATTCATCGTCCAAAAACAGTTCTCCATCAAAATGCAATACCGCTTCATCAAGACGAAGAAAACGGTCACGCTCGGAAAGGTATGTTATCGTTTCTTAATTTATCATAAATTATTATCTATTATATATTTGCTTTATATTTAAGTATCAAATTTAAGAATGTGCAATATATAGAAGTATTATTTACAGACGAAAGTCGAGTGGAAGCAGTAATGGGAGTAGTAGAAGCAAGTCCAGATCTCCAAGTAGACGTGCTTCTAAAAAGGCTAAACGATCTCACAATAGATCAAGATCTATCTCGAGGTCGAGGTCCCACTCTAGGGAGCGATATTACAAGAAAAAATACTCCAGGTCTCCATCCCTAGCAGTTACTCCAAGCCCACGCTATATTAGAAAGAGGTATGTTTAATTATTCCATTTTAAGTAGATGTAGTAATTGTTCTTTGTATTATAAGATAATTTTCTTTTATCAAACTCGATGAATTACTTTTTTCTTCACTTCTGTTGGTAAAAGGATAGTCCTATTGAAATCCATTTTAGTTTGGCAATGCTAATTCCATGTTGAAAACAAAGGCCGACACGACCCCGATATGCGACGTTTGAAAGTGTGAAAGTCAAAGAATGTAGGAAAATTGTTCCAAACCTTACGAATATGTGAAAGAATGAGCATCGATGTTAGGTCTTAGGTCGGAGAGTCAGGCTCGTAAGGTGAATTAGTGTGAAAAGATCTCAAACTTTTCTTCAAAGAAGAAGTATTGCAGTTAGTGTTGAGATACATTGCTCGGACACCGCCATTTGCCTTAGGTTGTTTATTGTTTTTAGGGATAAATTCCCTGAATTTTGCAGTGAGTAATTAGGGTGATTTTGTATTTCATGGAAGCTGCTTTCAAATTTTTTATTCTTCATTTGAAATTCAAAATTCTTGAGATAACTGTATTAATGTTCTTAAGTTAATCATCACAGGGTCAAGCCTTTAGGAAAGAAGTTTTTCAAACTCCCGAAACTTTTACTGCTTATACTTCATTCTAAATTACACAAAATCTATTCATACCATCAAAAACTATATTTTCAAAATGCAATCTTTCTGCTCCTTCCTGCTATTTCTGGCACTTTACCTTTCCTTTTTCTCCCTTTCACTCTTAGTCAAATTTTTACAATTGTTCACATTCTGAAATTAAAATTTTCACTCACTTTTCCTAAGTTCAATTTGGATGATTGTGGTCTTATAAACTCCCCTCTCCTTTTTTACTCATGCTTAATATTGTAATTTTTTGAAAGTTCTAAAGATGAAATTTCTACTCTTTCAAAATTTACTACCAAGAATATGTATGGTCCTGCCAGCATTCTACCTGTGAATCGCAAAACTGGCTCAACTTGCGCCAATGCAATGTTAGACTGTTAGTCTCTACACATGAACTTTTCTTTACTCTAAGTATACCTTCATTCAACCTGTGCCGAGAAAATGAAAGCAGGGGCCTATTAACCCTGTTAGCTATAGTCTTATTGCTCTAATCTTTGTATTTTTTATGTTTTCATATTTATTGTAAATTACAGTATTTGCAATTCTCATGCTTCTAATATTTACTTATATTATCTGAATGGTGTTTGTGATGAATACTGAACAGGTGATCTTTCCCCTTCCTCTTACTTTTGGTCACTTGTTTGACACATTTGAATCTCTTAGCTTTATTCACTGAACATTTTCAAAGCTTTTGAATGTTTGGCTATAAAGCATTTATGCGAACTTCCCTTTATCAACAGCTATCTTTATCACAGGTTTGTTTTCTGGTCTCATAAGAGCTGTTGTATATAACTACTCTTCCACCTTTTAAGCGGTAACGTATTTCAGGGGTCTGTTTCGTCCCTCATCCTCCTCTTCCTATTCATTAATGGTTGTGACTTACTTATTAGTTCTTTTTTTCCAACGACTTTGCCTAGCCTCTTTCTTTTGAAAATATAACTTGACTTAAGAGTAAATATTGCATCTAGGAATATTTAGCATTAAATGATCCTTTCTCTGTCCAACTTTAAACCTCAGACAACCACTAAAATCATTTGTCCATTTACCCTTCATGAAAAGTTTGGAACATTACCATTTCTTCATTATTAATTTAATAAACATAGAATTATCAGAAGCCTTTATTCTCATGAGATTTATTTTATTATTGCATAAATTAAATAAAAATTTGAAATAAAATAATTTTTTTACTAATGTCTTTTGACATTTGTTCTATGAAGTATTATTAATTTCTACTGAAC
>SEYY01004092.1:25000-27500 GCA_009176605.1 Armadillidium nasatum
CAGACTCTATCGAAAGCTTTCGATATGTCCAGCGCCACAGCAAAAGATTCACCGAAATGCCGAAGAGCGGAGGACCAAGAGTCAGAGAGAAGGGAAAGGAGATCACCAGTAGAGCGTTCTTTACGAAAGCCATACTGGCGATCAGAGATAAGATTAGAAGAATTGAGATGTTTCCAAATCTTCCTGTTAAGGATAGATTCGAAAACTTTAGAAAGAACGGAGGTTAAAGAAATAGGACGATAGTTAGAGGGTTGAGAGGGGTCCCCCTTCTTCGGCACAGGTTGAATGAGCGCACGTTTCCAGCAAGAAGGGAAGGTTGAAGTAGAAAGACATAGACGAAATAGTTTACCAAGGCAGGGTGCAAGCTCGAAGCACAAGTTTTGAGAACCACAGGAGGGATACCATCAGGACCGTACGCCTTCTTAGTGTTAAGCTCAGAGAGAGCAGAAGTGACGTCTTTAGAAGAAATTACCATTTTAGGCATAAATGAGTTGAGAGGGGGTTGAAGGAGTAGGAACAGCTCCGGAATCGTCTAAGGTTGAATTTAAGGCAAAAGTTTGAGCAAAGAGTTCAGCTTTAGAGGAAGGTAAAACGGCAGTTGTTCCGTCAGAAGATACTAGAGGAGGGAAAGAGGAAGAAGCAAAGTTAGAGTTGACATTTTTTGCAAAATGCCAGAAAGGGCGAGAGGAAGAAGAGCCAGAAAGATTATTGCATTTGCAAGGAGAAAAGAGTTTTTATATCTCGAAGAATAGATTTTGCACGATTCCGGGATGAAATATAAGTTGCATGAGTTTCTGGAGTTTGAAGACGACGGTAATCCTGAAGGCAGCATCCCTGCGGCGGATAGCACGAGAACAAGCAGAGTTAAACCATATATATATATATATATATATATATATATTATATATATATATATATATATATATATATATATATATATATATATATATATATATATATATATATATATATATATATATATATATATATATATAATATTAATATTTTTTTCTATTCCTTGAAAATCGTTTGTTCCTCTCAAAATTTGTTCTGGTTACAGGCCTGCCTATTGATAACACACTACAGAAACCAAAAGTGATCACGAGCTCGTTTTCGAAAATCTCTCTCTCTCTCTCTCTCTCTCTCTCTCTCTCTCTCTCTCTCTCTCTCTCTCTCTCTCTCTCTCTCTCTCTCTCTCTCTCTCTCTCTCTCTCTCTCTCTCTCTTCTCTCTCTCTCTCTCTCTCTCTCTCTCTCTCTCTCTCTCTCTCTCTCTCTCTCTCTCTCTCTCTCTCTCTCTCTCTCTCTCTCTCTCTCTCTCTCTCTCTCTCTCTCTCTCTCTCTCTCTCTCTCTCTCTCTCTCTCTCTCTCTCTCTCTCTCTCTCTCTCTATCTGTCTCTCTTTGCATCTTTTTATCCTGAAAAAAACTTTGTCATTTTGTGTTCAAAATTGAAGGAGGTAATATCATTTCTCAATGCAATAAACAAGCAAATTTTCTGTTATCCTCTTCCTATTGTTTACTGTCAACTCTAGTAAATCATTCATGTTAATTTAAAGGAGCGTTCCACTTGCAGGATTCTTTAAAGATCTTGAAGATTGCTAAAGCGAAGTGTTCCATGAATTGTGTCCCATGAGTTAGGCTGCAGTAATTTTGAAGATTGAAATTGAAGATAGAAATTTCTATTTTCAGTTTTCGGGGCCGCAATCTTGAATGGTCACGTGATGTAAACAAACATGGAGGAGTTACGCCAAGGCCTTCTTTTAGGAAAAAAAATGCCTTTTGTAAATATCCTTACTCAGATAAATTTGTTTGCAAATTATTTTAGCATTTTCGGATTATTAATTTATTTTAAATGGAGCAGGTTAATTATTTTCGATTATTCGGAATTCCGTTGGTTCCAATGTTTTTAATCATGGCTGCCGCCAAAGTCTTTTTAAAATCTTCGTTTAACTCATATGTTATCTTTTATTCCTACATGTGCTTTCATGATATTAATGAAATTAAGTGATTGCTTAAGTTAATTAAAAAGACTGATTAAATTGGATTTTAAAATATATTTACGTTTGTTTATTAAATAAGATCAGTTAACAATTACTACGGCGAAGTGTCCCACGAAAATCGGTCTGCTACATATTTTCGCTGACGCTGGCTTAAGCATGAAGTCACGCTTGATTTCGGGGAACTACACTCTAATTATAATCTAATCATTCGTCTTTCGAATTTGCAATATCTACTCTGCGAAGCCAGATCACGCATTTAAACTACATTAAACTACAGATCGTGGTTACCTAAAGTAAAGGGAAAAAATTTCAGTAGTTGCATTTAACAAAGAGTAAAAAATATTCATTCTTCTTGGGTGAACAAAATTGAACAGAAAGAATAATGCAGTTGTTGTTGCAGTTGCAGAAATTTTGATAAATTTAAATAAAAGGTGGAGTAGCTTTAGTATTTGTATCACAATATAAATATATAAATACCAGTGATAGGGATTTAATTGATAT
>SEYY01004093.1:5000-15591 GCA_009176605.1 Armadillidium nasatum
AATTTTAAAAAAAGAGATAATTACTTTTCCGGACCATTAGAAAATTGATACTGATTATTGCTTTCACACTCCTGCACATCAAGCACTAGAAAATGGAAATAAAAGAAATATTTTTGTTATAACTATTTGAAGAAGAACGTTGTTAGTTTAAAATATATTGTGCGTGTGCGTGTGCGTGTGCGTGTGCGTGTGCGTGTGCGTGTGTACATGTGTACGGAGTGGAAGAGTCCTTATTCTCATTACATGATTCAGTGTTTTAGCCCCATTAATAACGATAAATTTTGAATAATTGTTTAACAAAAATTTTTGAAATTTTTTTATGATACGAAATAATTATTATTGAAAGGTATGAAAATAAATTTTTAAAGTTATAACTTGAAAGAAATGTTGAAAAATGTAATGAGGAATAAGTTTTAAAAAGTTATAACTTGAAAGAAATATAGATAATGATGATGTAAAATAAGTTTTAAATACGTTACAGTTTGAAGAAAGCTGAATGAATATCCAAGGATATGCATATGATATCAATTTGCTATTAAAGAAATAGAGTTGTGAGATGAAGTTTTATAGATGTGATATTTAAGTGCTAATGCCTTCGATTATATAATCATATTAAAGTAATGGTTCATTATGTAATAAGAGTTTTTATTTATAAATGCAATAAGTATTGTTATAGAATGATGTTGTAGATATGAAGTGAATTAATACAGTAAATAAATGATTATGTTATACTTCACCTGAGATGAACCATAAACATAAAATATCAGGTATTGATTGGAAACGATACAAATATTTCACATAATAATGTTATAGACATAATGCTCCATTTGGGTGTAGTGTATCAAAGTAAATAATATTATATTAATTTAGTGAAGCATAAACAGGAATTTGATATTGGAGTGAGGAAACCACGTGGCGAAGAGAAAATCTACGGAAATGAAAACCACGTGGACAGAGATCGAAGATGGCAAAAACATTATCATATTAACTTTCATCAAATATGAAAGCATGTAAAATATACGAAAAATAATAAACCCTATAACTTCACTTAGTTAGGGAATAAATAATTCCACGAATTGCAGTTCATGTCAGGACTTGGTAGCAAAGCCTTCAAAGATAAGGTATGACGTCATAAATATTTATGATTCTGACGCCACAATCCTAAAAGTCATATGATTATAATAAAGCGAGAACAATGTAATATGGAAAATAGATGACATCACGATATTTCCATTTCGTGATTTTAATATTATAAATATATTTAATATTAAAATTTATTTTTGAATGATTTTGTTGTTTGTAAATAGGTGATGAATGAAAATGTGTTTACTTCGGTTTGTGAATTCTTGATATTTAATGTCTTATCTACTTAGCACATGGATCTTTGAATGTATATATGGGTATTGATATATGTGTGTGTGCTTGTTTGTGTGTATACGATTTCTCATGCATGTATAAGAGATTTACAGCATAAAGGTATAAAATATTCATTTAATTATAAAAAAAATAATAATAAAAATACAAAAAATATAAAAATAAAAAAAAGGAAAAAATAAGCTTCAGAAAAAAATTAAAAAAAATTAAGAGAAAAATATTTTTAAAAATAAAAAACTGAACACAAAAAAAAAAAAAAAAAAAAAAAAAAAATCGATAATGCAATAATTCATACGATATAACTGAAGAAGTAGGTATGAATATAAAAGGTAAATTAATAATTCATACGAATAATCAAGAGTGCATGATCGAAGAAGTAGGAAAAATTTCAAGGCTCTGCGATTAATATAACGGCTGAAGTTGGTCGCCATGATAATTTCATGAATGTAGGTAGAATAGTGACGTAATCGATGTAGTTGTGAGGGTTTGCAGTACTTTTGTATGTGTGTATGTGTTTGCCTGAGGAGAAGAAGGTGGTCAAAGATTGTATTCGGTAAAAACGATACATAATTTTTATGTAAATTATCACGTAATAAAAGTGATTATGAAATTATTATTCAATTAAACATTTAATGATGTAAGTGTAGTGTAAAAAATTAAGTAACAAAGCCTTCGATGACGTAATTACAGTGAATATATAATCATTATTATGTAAAGTTATTACGCAATAACTGTGATTATATAATTATTAATGTAACAATGGTAATAAAAATTATAGAAATATAAAGAAATGTATTTAAAAACTTTAGTCCTACAAAATTATATAAATTATTCTATAATATTTTTGATATTGTAAGTAAGTATGCGTTAAAAAATTATGAAAATATGAATAGGTTAGAATATATTATGTGTATGTGCATTTGTACGGAGTACAAGAATCTTTATTCACATTAAATGATTCATGTGTAAATATTACGTAATAACAATGAATTCCTAATTGTTATGTAATAATTGATGATTATTATACAATAAAATAATATCAATTTCAAAGTCGTAAAAGAAAGGGAAAACGTTGCTCGTGAATAGAACAATTCGCTCATTCTAAGATATGATCAAGTCATTAGCATGATGGAATTCAAGTCAGAAGGATGATGTTTCGGATCCTGGTCTCACAATAGCTTTAAGTTCGTTTAATTTCCCTGAATATTGGAGGAAGTTTTATTTTCACTCCCTAGATGGTGCAGAGGTCAAGGAAAAATGGCGAGAAGATTCAAAATCAAATCCAAGATGGCAGAAACCATATGGTTGAAAAAATAATTGTGGGAAAATTCAAAATCAAATTCAAGATAGAGGAAGCCATTTGAGAAAATCTACGGAGATGAAAACCACTTGTTCGGAAAATCCAATATGGCGGAAAGAAATCCAAGATAGAGGACAGAAATCCAAGATGGTGGATGCTAAATCCCAGATTGAGGATACAAAATTCAAGATGGCGTACACCAAATTCAAGATGGCGGATACCAAATCTAGGATCGCGAACACTAAATACAAGATGGCGGACCCCAAATCAAAAATGGCGTACAGATCCAAAAGAGAAAATCTACGAGATGAAAACCACGTTGTCAAGAAAAAAATGACGGACGGATGACATCATAGTTTCATGATGACCAGTGCCATGACGTTACAGAGTAAGGTGTGAGTGCTTGCGCATGCACAGGTGGCGTCATCACCGAGAGGACCTGCATCCTGATTGGTCACTGAAGTAGCCAATGAGGTATCGGATGTATCCGAATGGTGCCGGATGAACACTTACCCTCAGTGCCAGCTGTCTCTGAAACTGGCACTCCCGTCAACCCTCAGTACCAACTTTTATGACATTGGCACTTTCCTAAACCCTCTGTGTCATCTATCGCTGGCACTGGCACTTCCCTCATGCCAAGTGATTTGGAATATTGCAACTGGCATTCCCCTCAACCCTCAGTGCCAACTGTTGCTGGCACTGGCACTGGAATTTCCGTCATGTTAACTGGGTGTAGCCTAACATATTGTGCCACGTGCTAGGAAGTGCTAGAAGTTTCTAGAAAAGGCTAAAAATTGCTAGAAAATGCTAGAAATTGCTACAAAAGGCACTCAGGAAAGAGCATGAATTAGGCCCTGGGACTAGTACTTGAAGTTTATGAATGCCAAATAAGGAATGACACGTGCATGGAGGCACGTACGAAGTAAAAAGGGAGTGGCTTAAAAGATTAAAGGATTAAAGAGGTCAAAAAGGAGCGGGAATTATGGGATTAACATAATTAATTAAGGGATTATACGGATTAATTATCGAATTATAATATTAATTATCGGATTAAAAATACCTCACGAAAGAGTGTGGTGGCCAATTTACCCTCATTTGCCCTCACTTGGCACTGGCACTCCTCCTCGTTTCCCCTCACTTGCCACTGACACTGGCACAATGCCAGTGCCTGACTTCAAAAGAACATGCAGATCGAAAATTTGCTACAAATCCTCGCAAACTATTGTTTAAAAATTAGTTATATAAACAAATGATGTTCTTCCTTTTCTTATTGTGTGTTTTTGCATGACACCCCCTTCCCTCACCCTCAATGGACCACTCCTCCCCCCCCCCATGAAAGAGATTGAATTCAGAAAGCTACCCCTGGAATGACATTCCCCCCTCTCCTCCATCCCCCGTTGAAAAATTAGAAAAGTAAATTACAATATGTCTTCCTTCTTTTAGCATTAGCTTAGAGGCTGATAATAAGGTATAAGTCGTATTCTTACAAATGCAAACATCAAAGATATATACACAAATACACCTTCATAAATCCCTATCTCTTCAACTTTAACGGAAAAATAAAATCTGTAATACTTATAAAATTCATTCTTTATTTTTATTAGGATATATATAATATATATATATATATATATATATATATATATATATATATATATATATATATATATATATATATATATATATATATATATATATATATATATATATATATATATATATATATATATATATATATATATATATATATATATATATATATATATATATAATAAAGAGTCAATTTTAAAAAGTTTGCTTATTTAGCAGAATTTACTGAAGTTTAATTTTATATTATCACAAAAGATCAACTCCGATATTCAAATGAGTATCTTTGTAAATGTGATACAAAGAAGAGATCTTAGTTATGAATAGGATTATGAACAACTTCAATACGAAAGAACACTTTTACATGAAAGAAATTTATGATGATTTAAATAGAATGCTTCTTTTTTGAAAAACATTTTAGTTCCTCATCCGGAAACAATGTTGCGTCAATAAGTACTCCTAGTAAAGAATTTTATTTATATATTTTGAACTGCTGAAGTAACAACGAGTTTTCTAACAAAAAAAATAAGATATAAAATATACTGTCTGGTTTATTTTATTATTGTATTACACTATATCTATCGATATTTGTAGGATTTTGTTCAAACTATGTAACTACAATAGATTTAATATCCAAAGATATGTTTAAAACACAGAAAATGTTTCAAAAGAACTTTGAAGTATGAAAATTTAAAGGTAACTATTCTTTAAGAAATTTTGAAAAATATTAAATTGTTAAGATAACACAGAAAGACAACTTTTCTGTTTATTAATTAAGACAACTAACTTTACAAAAATTAGAACTCACCATTTTACTTTCAGTGCTAGCTATTTTATATTGATTCTAGTTACAATATTTTGTTTTTAGCTATATAAATATTACAGGTTTTAATACCCCGGGGGAGGGATGGCTCCAGCCCTTTTGGGTGGAGTCATTAAAAGAAAAAGTAAATGATTTATACTTACATTTTTTTAATGAAAATACTCACTACCCTGGAGAAATTTTATTTTTATTCAGATTCGGAGTCAGAGTCTTCTTCTCTGAAGTGCACTCTTGCAGTCACAGCTGCTTTCCGAACTGGTCTGACAGTTCCCGAAGGTGTTCCCATTGAATGACGGGATATCGAAGTGGTAGGCTGAGCAGATGTCCCAGGCATTGAGGATACAGCTGACGAAGGCATTGATCCGGTTGAAGTAGATGATGGTTGAGATGACCCACTGTGGGTTAAAGATAGTTCCAGCGGGTACAAATGTTTGACAGGATATAGACTGATTTGTCCTCCCGGTAAAATTCACGAAGACTGATCGAACTTTTCCATCATCTCCATACATCAATTTAGTGACGATTCCCATTTGCCAAAATGGTCTGTCTTTTACAGGACTGCGGATCAGCACTACATCGTCGACCTTAACCAGATTATCCCATCTGGTTTGATATAAATCTCGACAGGTCTCTCGAAGGCTTAATAGATATTCCTCGTACCACCTTGTTCTAAAATCTTCAAATTTGTCAGATGATTTTTTTAGGGCTTTAATCAAAGCATTTCGAGACGATGACGGAGACATCGCCATAAGATCAGAATTATCTTCTTTTCTTATTACCATACTTGTTTTGGAATGTGGTTTTAAAAAGCAATTTGGTGTGAGAGGTATCACATCATTAGAACTTGAAGTATAAGTCAGAGGACGAGAGTTTATAGCATCAGTTATTTCTGAGAGAGTTGTTATAAAGCTGAAATATTCGACAGAAGATCTTCCAATTGTCTTCAGTAGACAGCTTTTGACGACTTTAACCATTCTCTCCCAAAGGCTAGCAGTCCATGGACTGTATAGTGGTACTCTATGATGCTTTATTTGATTTTTACGAAGAAACTCTTTTCCATTCTCTGAAACCACAAATGACTCGAATGAATTCACGCCTTGTATAAAGGAACGTGCGTTATCACTATAAACTGCATCTGGCACTCCATAGAGATTTACAAAACGTTGAAATGATTTTACAAATGATTCAGAAGACATATCAGGAACCAAATCTAAATGAATAGCTCTTATGCTAAGACATGTATAAATTAAGATATACATTTTTTGAGATTGAGGTGATCCTTTTACTTTCACCCACCAATGTTTGGTATAATCTATACCCACATTCTTATAAGGCCGAAAATGTTCCACTTGAGCTTTTGAAAAATTTGTGAAGCGAGGATAATTGAATGCAAAACTGTTGTATTTTTTGCACACTATGCATTCTGATATGACTTTTCGAATAGTATTTCTAGCAGAGGTGATCCAATAACCTCTCAGACGAATGTTGGTTAGAGTGGCTTGAATGCCAAGATGTTTACAATCAAAATGGGCGTTTCGAATAAAAAGAAATGTCAAATGATGATTTTTCCCCATCAGGATTGGATTTAAAACATCAAAGTCATAATAATTAGAACGAGCCAATCTACCTTTGCTTCTAATGAGCTCTAAATCATCTAGAAATAAATTTAAATTGTTTACCAAATCTGGTGGTGGTTCATTTAACGAAGCATCCTCTTTCACTCTTCTTAAAAAGGCAAGCTCTTTCGGAAAAGATTCTTCCTGCATTCTTTTTAGGCAATATATTCGAGCTTTGGAATCACAATCAATGTTGATTCCTCTAGAAAGTGCTGAAAACTTATATAAAAGTGCACAAACTCTAAAAAGAACATTTAAATTAGAAAAATTTTCAAATTTAATAACAGGAAGATTAGTACTTACATTGACAGTCGCAAGCACTAGAGAAGAATTATTTTCGGAACTCTCCCATCCATAATCAGGCCAGTATATGGGTGCAGAATCCAGCCATTCGGGTCCATGCTGCCAAAATGACAAATTTTTTCGAAACTCGGATATATTTAATCCTCTGGTGAGTAGGTCGGCTGGGTTTTCTTCAGACCTCACGAAACGAAATTCAGGAATTAGATTATGGTCTTCTTTTAATGAAGAAACCATTTTTTTAATATCTTGTATTCTATTCTTTATGAATACACTTTTGTTTTTTCTTCCCCCACGTAGTATCCAGGCCAAGGACACTTGTGAATCCGAAAATATATTTAAAGTTTTAAACTTTGAATCTTGAAAGCATCCTAGAACTTGAGGTAAGCATTTCAATGCCAAAAAAAACTGATAAAAGCTCCAAGCATGGCAGTGTTCTCCCTTTCAGAGGAGAGACTTTTCCCTTAGACCAAAGAATGCTGGGTGCTTTGGTGCTTGAAGAGATATACATTACGAAGCCATAGCATGAAGAACTTGCATCACAAAAAATGTTAAGCGACAAGTTGGAGCCCTCGGTCTCAAAACAAGATCTTTCGAAAGTAATTTCTTTTAAAGAAATTAAATCTAGACGCAACTTTTCCCATAAGGTCTTCAATTCATTCGTTGATTTCATCGTCCCAACTCATTTCCTGTTCCCACGTCTTCCTCATGAGAATACGCCCACGTATTGTAACTGGAAGAAACAGTGATAAGGGGTCGAAAACTTTAGATATTTGAGAGAGAAGTTGACGTTTCGAATTGGCCGAGTTTATTTCAAAATCACTCAATCTGATAGTGTCAGATGAGGTGTCGAAAAGATATCCCAAAACTCTTTCTTCTGAGCTTTGGTGTTTTGCTAATTTTTGGTTAGCCTCGAAAATTTCTTTTAATTCTGGGATTATTTGAATTCCAACTGCATAAATCGAATCCACCTTCACACATTCTTGAAGTGGTCTGACAAAAGATTTCTTTTAAATTGTCAATAGAAGAGTTGGAATATATAAAATTATCCATATATAAATTATTTTCCAATAAGTAAGAACAGAGATCTGGGGGATACTGTTTTGCATGGTGCTTTATAACAGCTCCCAATATATAAGGACTTACTGATAGCCCGAAAATGATAGAGGTGTAACGATAGGTATGAAGCACACCTCCTTCTTCCCAGAAGAAGCAGAATCGATTACGATCTTCATCTGTTTTAAGACGAATCTGCAAAAAGGCTTTCGAAATGTCTGCTAGTACGACATATTTGTTTGTACGAAATTGAAGCAATAATCGAAATAAAGATGCCATCAGATCTACACCAGGATAACAAGCCTGGTTTAAAGATGGACTATTCCCGATGCGAAGGCTGCAATTAAAGACAGGACGAATTTTCGTTGTGACTTGTTCTGCAGTCTTAATAACAGGCCTATGAGGGATCCAAATGTATCTATGAAAATCTTTTGGAGACACATGGACGGGCTCGATGATGCCATCAGCCAGGTATTGACGAAATATGTCTCCATATGCCGAAATGAGACCTTGGTTATGAAGTTTTTGTGTTACACGATGCAGCGCAGCTAATGCTACCTGATGATTTGAAGGCACAGCTTTCAATATTTCTTCATACCATGGGATCTCAACATGATACTTACCTTCCTTATATTCAATACTCTCATGGAATCTACTTTCGAAGATGGTATCGATGGAACCTTGGTCAGCTTCTTCATTTATTCCAATGGATTCCAATTTATAGATGTTCTCTATGCCGACATCAAGTTCCAAGTCTGAGTGAGTATGAATCAATGGGTCGAAATAGGAAGGAGACGGATCCACTATGAGATTTAACGATGTTTTCGGGAATTTTTTTGACAGATTTGAGAAGAGATGGAGACAACAAGCTGGAATCTTTTGGTTGTCAGGAGGTCCTCTTTCTTTGAGGACTATTCGAATTTTCTTCTCCAAATATGACTTCAATTTGAGAAGGAGTTAAAAATTTACGAACTGGTCCGAATGGAACGAAACCATGGCAAGAATCAATAGCACTCCCTCTTAAACAATTGACTACTTTAAAATGCTTCATGAGATATAGAGCGTCTATTCCCAGAATACATTCTACATTGTTGACAATGTCACCATGACGGCCTCCTTGATAGAATCGATCGGCTATCTTAAAATTATTTCTTCTTATGTTGTATTCGGCTCCCATCAATCCCTTGACTTCAAAACCGACGTCAAGATTGGGATCCACAAGAGCAGGAATTTTGGTATATGACCCACAACATAAATTCAATTCCAGATCAATGGAGTACATTGTTCTGGTTTGTTCTCCCAGAAAAGTTTTTACAGTGGTGTTTTGACGAGGAAGTGAAGCAATATTTACTCCAAGCTTCTCCATGACACTTCCTTTGAAGTAACTTCTCTGAGATCCAAAATCTAGAAGTGCCCTTATTTCTTGAATTTTATTCCCTCTTTTTACTTTAAGGGAGATGGTTGGAAGAATGTTGCCAGAAGGAGTTGATCCTGTGTTGATACACAGATGACTTCGTTGAGATTCATCCTCCTCAGTTTGTGCAAGAGAAGATGAAGGAGTAGGTGTGTCATCTGTTCTACGATGTTGATTCACTCTTCCTTTTTCCATTTGTTTCAGATGAGCAAAGGGCTGAGATATGTTTCTTGCTTTTACAGTAAAAGCAAGGGCGGCTAAGTCCATATCGCTTAGCAGGACACTGCTTGGATTTATGCTTAGTGCTGGAGCAGCTAGAGCATAGTCCTATTTCAATACAGCGCTCTTTTCTGGAGGCTGGATTCGAATGGACGGTGCAAGACGACATAAAATGTGCACCATCACACAGTTTACACTTTACAGATGAAGATTCCGAAGAAATACTAGACTTTTTTGGAGATGTGGTGTTCTCTTGTCTGGAGTACGCAGAATTTTGAAAAGATGATGTTTTCTTTCCAGTTGAAGATTTTTTAGATGTAGATGTATGTGATGGATTCTTCCCTCTGATTCTTTCCATAGATTTTAAAATCATATGGTAATTATCTAAGATGATGTTGATAGAAGGATATTCTATCTTTGTCTCGATTTTCAATTCCCTTAGGAAACTTGAGGGCAATTTATCCACCACGATATGACTTAGAAGTTTACATCCTGCTGAACCCTCCTCCATAAAATCTAATTCGAATTCTTTAAGTTCATGTAGATGTGCACGAACTTCAGATATGAAAGTTCTCACTGCCTCAAGATTTTTATTGTCTATGACAGGAGCTGTGTCTATTTTATGAAATAGAGAATCGATAATAAAAGGCACATCAAGATATAAATCTTTTAAAATTTGGAGAGCAACTTCATAGTTGTCGTCCACATTAGGAAGATGTTCTACATCTTTTAATGCCATACTTGATAGATGAGCCTTTAGATATTGAAGTTTTGCGGCGTCACTTAAGTCTCGCCGACTTCCGAAGACATTTTCAAAAGAAAGTAGAAAACGATCGAAATTGGAAACGGTCAGATTCTCCTGAAAAAGTTTTACACTTTAAAGCAGGTATTTTGACCTCTTG
>SEYY01004095.1:5000-15103 GCA_009176605.1 Armadillidium nasatum
AAAATTGAAAATGACTTCTTGAGAGTGACAAGGTCCAAACCAAACTTGGCAGAAGAACCAAAACATAGATCTAGTTGTTCCCGTTTTTATAAGATCATGAATACTTATCTATTCGAATCTTTCTTTTCTCAAGTCGATAGCTAATGGCAAATTTATTTCTTGGAGGAACTCCAAATTTTATTCCTCCTTTGGGTGCCTCTGATCATTTCATAATCCTATATTCTGTCCCGTACTTTCAGATGGACGGTCGGAGTGCCTTCAGTGGCACTTTCATGCTGCACGTTGGAGATTTTTTCAGTCAAACCTCTTTGACTTTCCTTGGAGGGCATTGCTGCTTTGATTTATGTTCAAAGAACATATAACAGTGATGTTATTCTCAGGAACGAAATCTCTTATCTCATTTTCATATCCTTCTACCTAAGGGAAGGAACCAAAGTCAAAATAATTTTTATTTTCATCCGATTCTCCTGAAAATTTCAGTATAGATAGCTTTTTTCCCGACGAAAAAACTCCATTCCTAACGTTTTTACGAGAGATTTAAAGTTTAGGGGTAATTTTTGAAATTTAAGGTATGTTTAAATCTACGGTGAAGCCCCATAAAAGTTTTTTTTTATCTCAAACTTGGTGTGTATATTCAAAAATCTATTGGCTACAAAAACTTCTTACTGAGTTTTGATGTGTGCATAACAGAAAACAGGTTATATGCCCTTACTTGACCAGGTGTCGAAATTTTTTTTTTCCAATTTTGAAAAATTCACACATTCGGACAAAAAAATTTAAAAAAAAAAAAAAATATGGATTGGACGTCTTTGAAAATTGGATATTGTTTAAAGGAGGGATAGATCTAAAACTTTTATTTAAAACACTTTTAAAATCTATTTGTCTGATTCGAGATACAGCTTATCGAAAATGGCCGAATTTTCGACGAAATTTCAAATTTTCCAAATTTTGAGAGGCTGTATCTCGAATCAAACAATTAGTTTTTAAAAGTGTCCTAAATAAAAGTTTTAGATCCATCCCTTCTCTAAACAATTTCCAATTTTAAAAAAAATTAGAAACATCAATTTTTTTTAATAAATTTTTTTCTCCGGAAGGGTATGTTTTTTTCAATTTTTTTTTCAAAAAAAAATTTGAACTTCTATAATCAATAACTATCAGTACTTTTCCCAAATGTTTTGTTTCTAATTTGTAGAAATTGGGGCTAAGAATGTACAGGGGAGTTTTTGGATCATTCTGACCATTATTTTACCACTTCTTTTCAATCTCTTTTTGAATTTTGACCCCCTATTACTAATAAACCGTTAGAAACTCAGAAAAACGTCAGAAATCGACTGTTTTCAGCAGGGAAAAATGCTTATACATTGTAAATTTCAGCTCAATAGCTCAAATAATAAAAAAAAAATTTTGAAAATGGATCCTGCCCCTAATTAACTTATTCTTACTAAGTTTAACAATCTTTCTTTCTTTGCTCCACCCTCATATATATATATATATATATATATATATATATATATATATATATATATATATATATATATATATATATATATATATATATATATATATATATATATATATATATATAGGTAAAGGTGGAGATTGTTTCTGAGTTTCGATTGTTAAAAAATATCGAAAATCGAAAATATCGGAGAAGCCTATCCTAAACAAGAGAGTTGCCAGAGGTAATACATACACAATTATTATTACTTACTTTTCTAGCAGAACCTAATTCGACTTATCATAACCTGAACTTCCGAAGATGCCGTAAAAAGAGAATATATAGAGGCAATAACAAGAACGCACTACAATGACAGTGAAAGAAAGGAAACTGAGCTATGAAACAGGCAGAAAGTATCGATTAAAAAAAATATTGACATAAAAAAATATCGATATAAAAAATATCGAAACTCAGAAACAATCTCCACCTAAGCCATATATATATATATATATATATATATATATATATATATATATATATATATATATATATATATATATATATATATATATATATATATATATATATATATATATATATATATATATATATATATATATATATATATATATATATATATATATATATATATATATATATATATATATATATATATATATATATATATATATATATATATATATATATATATATATATATATATATATATATATATATATATATATATATATATATATATATATATATATATATATATATATATATATATATATATATATATATATATATATATATATATATATATATATATATATATATATATATATATATATATATATATATATATATATATATATATATATATATATATATATATATATATATATATATATATATATATATATATATATATATATATATATATATAATTTTTGTATGTGTGATTGTATGTGTGTGTGTTAAAAGTTAAGAAATTGCCTTAAGCTTTCATGTAAAGAAACACCGGTATATCGAGATAACCTACAAAAATTTACATACATTTTTTTTGATAAAGCCAGTTGAATACACAAATGCATGACACACTAGCATATATCTAATAGAGAATATACCAATGCAAGAAGTAAATCCAGACCATTATTTAGAAGTAAATGAAATATTTTAGTTGTCGAAGAAAATAATTTAAAATTTTATTGAATTTAACATTTGAAATTAAAATAAGTTAAATCAAAATTAACATTTAAACAAATTCAAGTGGAGCAACAAAATTTTCGAACCAGGTCTTTTAAGTAATTTTAAATAAAAATTTTCTGCGAAGAAACAAAATTTTTAATTAGTTTCTTATAAATAACTTTCAACGAACAAATGTTTAGAATTGTTAATTATTAAAACTTCTTCTAGACAACTTCTGGTCGATAAAGGATGGGGATTTCGACACAGTCAGGATAAATGAGGATTAATTCTTCGCATGGCTCTAGAGGCTGGGAACCTTTTAAACCAGTTTCACCCCCTCCCCTCTCCTTTACGTACTGCTGCAGGAATATGAAATTTCTACAGCTGACACTACCCTGCATATGGTATTGAGAACAATATTTATATATATATATATATATATATATATATATATATATTATATATATATATATATATATATATATACATATCTTTATGAATTATTATTCATGAACCTCCTCTTCGGAAGTATTATAGAAGTAAAACTCTATGCTTTTGTGTTATAGGACACGGGCTTCGATTCTACTTACTATAGCAAACTTTAAACTTCGATGCTTGATGAATATTAAGTCTGCAAGAAGTTTAGCAGATTGAAATTATTTCTCTCTCTCTCTCTCTCTCTCTCTCTCTCTCTCTCTCTCTATATATATATATATATATATATATATATATATATATATATATATATATATATATATATATATATATATATATATATATATATATATATATATTATATATATATATATATATATATATATATATATATATATATATATATATATATATATATATATATATATATATATATATATATATATATATATATATATATATATATATATATATATATATATATATATATATATATATATATATATATATATATATATATATATATATATATATATATATATTGCTTTGCAAGCAAAATAATATTGAAAGCTTTCAGATTATAATATAGATAATTATTAAAATTATAATACAGATTATATATAATTAAATCGTTTTGTAAATAAAAATCTATTTCAAATTGAAGTATAAATAAAGTATGAAAACAAAACTTATATAAACTAAAACTATAAACTATATGAAAACTTTGTTTTTAAGGTTCCGTTTTAAAGTAAATTTTAACTCATTTTATTAAAAAAAAAATAACAAAAAGATTAAATTGAATTTGTTGTCTAATATTGAAGGTTTTCAGAAACTGCGCGTTTATCACCTGTGTATTTCATAAAAGCTCTATTTTGAATAAAAAGAAAATAAAAACATTGGGAATAGCTTAATTGATCTTTAATTGGCTGAACCTGAAATGATCTCCATTTTGTATATATATGTATTTCCAGCTTAACCAGAACGAACTTCTGTCCACGACTGTACAACTTATAAATATACTCAACTTGTTTACAATATATATATATATATATATATATATATATATATATATATATATATATATATATATATATATATATATATATATATATATATATATATATATATATATATATATATATATATATATATATATATATATATATATATATATATATATATATATATATATATATATATATATATATATATATATATATATATATATATATATATATATATATATATATATATATATATATATATATATATATATATATATATATATATATATATATATATATATATATATATATATATATATATATATATATATATATATATATATATATATATATATATATATATATATATATATATATATATATATATATATATATATATATATATATATATATATATATATATATATATATATATATATATATATATATATATATATATATATATATATATATATATATATATATATATATATAACTATAAATTAATTACATTTTAGTAGTAATAATATTAATAATAATAATAATAATAATAATAATAATAATAATAATAATAATAATAATAATAATAATAATAATAATAATAATAATAATAATAATAATAATAATAATAATAATAATAATAATAATAATAATAATAATAACAATAATAATAATAATAAAAATAACAATAATCTGACTTGCAAGTTTTACATTTGCTTTTCGTTAATCGTGAAGAAAAAAATATAATTAAAAAAAATTATATTTGTCATAGTAAAGAGAAGAAAGAGAGGGAGTATAAAAATTGTAATTTAAAAAATAAATAAATAATAATAATAATAATATACAAAAATTTAACAATTAAAAACAAATTAAAAAATTTTATTTATAATTTAAAGGCTAAAATCTTATAATTTTATTGATCCATTCCCTAAATTCAGATATCCGGGTATATACCCCAGGTTGGTTGGGCACGGCGCAGCCGATGCCCCAAGAAATAATACCTGCCAAGCGCCATCTATGTTTGTATTTGATTACCATTGGCCCGCCGGAATCTCCCTGAAAAAAAAAAAAAAAAAAAAAAAAAAAAAAAATATATATATATATATATATATATATATATATATATATATATATATATATATATATATATATATATATATATAATATATATATATATATATATATATATATATATATATATATATATAGGGATGGCGCGATACCAAAATTTTTACCGATACCGATACCGATTCTTAAAAATTCCCCGATACCGATACCGATACTTTACTCTTGTCCAAATTTTTTACCGAAACCAATACCGATACTGTAATTGCCGATACCGATACGATACTCAAAAATATGCCGATACTGCCGATACCGATACTTCACTCCATCCCTAATATTTATATATATATATATATATATATATATATATATATATATATATATATATATATATATATATATATATATATATATATATATATATATATATATATATATATATATATATATATATATATATATATATATATATATATACGTAACCACTCCTTTCATTCTTGTAGACAACCAATGTTTATTATTGTTTTTCACATTTACAGTAAAATCATTGTTTGTCACGCCATACTAATTGGTTGTATGTCAATATTTGCGAAAAAGAAGTTAAAAAGTAGTTAAAATTCCCAAATATTATTTGTATCTTTTAAAATATAATTAATTGTGTTCTTTAAGTTATTGTTTTTACAGTAGTCCTTCCACTTAAAAGGGAAGAAAGAAATTACAAAATATTTGTTCAAAAGTATCTTGAGAGGGTTATTTTTATACTTGTAAGCTATTGTAAGATAATTTATTTAGATGTAAGTAAGGTTTATAAAGATTCAGATGCAAAAGGCAGGGTTACATCTTCAGAACTTCTCCTAACATTTATGGCACTGTCCATAGCAGATCATAGTTAACAGAAGTCTATTCATGCATCGAATCTTATCAGCAATGTTGCAAAAAGGAGTCGTATACCCGAACATATTTTATGTAGGAAGGACGGTAGCTTACCCCAATGCCAAAATAAAACTTCATTACTTACAGATTATGGTATGAGAAGAATTACTTTCAAACAACTTTCAAAAGTCCATACACCTCTCCTTTTAATTAACCCTGATCAGTAACATAATATAACGAAGAAGATTTTCTTTATACTCACCTCGCAGGAATCTTGCTTGCCTTCCTTATAACCGGCGCAAATGAATATATTTGGAATATATTCAATATATCCCGCCTCTTTATACATTTCTTCGCAATCTGAATTAGGAATTACTGGCACTGGAACTTTTTGCATCACTCTTGGTAAGGGACCACCTAAAGAAAGACAATTAAACGAGATGTAAGTATTACTGATATTAATTTTTCCGTAAAGAGCTGCATGTTGCTGGTGCCACCTTTCTATTGTAAGAAAAATAGTTGAAAAAATTCAGTCTATTAAATAAATTTATGTATCTTAAGATTAAAAAAGTGTAAATTTACCTTCGTATAATATTCCCCATCCGGTTGCGAAACCGGTGTTGTTTAAGAAGTTATAGTCGTCCTCCGGAATACATATAGGAATTATATTTGGCTGGAATGTGACCGGCTCTGAAAATCTGAAAATATAAGTTAGTTATTAATATTACATTTCAAGCAGACAATGATAGAATGAATGAAGATGAGTTTCTCTTAAACGAAGTGGTTAAGATTATTAGTTAAGTAGTTTCAAGCTTTGGAAAAATTGCTCAGATATATTTTTGTTTTAATTCAGAGCGACAGATGTGAACTTCAATTTATAATATAAAAATACAATCATGTACAACAAACCTTAACAAAGCCAAATCATATTCAAAAGTTCTTGGCTCAAACTTTGGATGCATAGCAATAACGTGAACGCTTCTTTTAACGTGTCCATAAGGCTCTTTCGTTGTACCTAAGTCGTATTCACCCATAACGAGCAACAACTGATCAGGTTCTGTTCTGTCGAGCAATTTTACTAAAAATTAGACTAAACACTATGTCAGAATCCTAAAGAATACATTCTCAAATAAAACAACTTACCCTTCAACACAATGAGCGGCGGTAATGGCCCAGTTTTCATTCACAAGTGCGGAACCACACTTAGGTAGGAAAGCGAAACTAAGCCACTGTCGTAGAGAAACCTTAAAAATTCGAGATATTATAATTAATTTGGAAGGCAGTAATTATAAATTTAAAAGGTAATTCAGTAATTAAAGCGTTTAAAAAGCTCTAAAGGTGTGAAATATATTTTATACAAATTCTTATTTATTAAGTAATTATCATCATTCATTTAGAAAATAATTTTCAATACAAATTACATCTTGATTTCAGAAATTATTTCTATTGATTAATCTACTTCAAAGTTAATTATTTTACCTGCCACGGCCACTCCCCATATGAAGCTTCGAGTCCTCCCACAATTCGACTGATTGGATAAACAGGTTTGCCACAAACTGAAAAAAAGAAACTTTTTATTTCTACTATTCATTTCAAGCTCTCTAATAAAAAGTTTAAGATCTTTAATTAAATAATCTTGCTTTACTTTTGCTAAAGAAAGACTCAATATAAAGAGAAATATGAACTACATATATAACAAGGATAAAATAAATGCTTAAATATTCCCTTGCGTCAACAAGACTCGTTGAAAAAACTAATAAACTAAAATGTCTGTATAAGCGTGTGGGTTAAGAAATTGATTTTATTACAAAATATTAAGTATAGAAAGGTATTGCAAAAAAACATTAGGCAGAAATTATTTATATTACAAAAAAAGATTAGGTGAAAATTATTTACTGAACTAAACTGTTTTTTTCTAGGAAGACAAAATTACTAAGAATTACAAAAAAAAAAAAAAGCTTATGTGAAATAGGAAATTACTTACTGTCTTTGTAATTTGCAATTTTCAACATCTCCACAAGTAGTTTTTCTTGTTCTGAAGGAGACATGTGTCCTATAATTGTTGTTGACATGTTGGCCGATGCTGCTGCTGCTGCTACTGTTGAGCTTTCCAATTCCCCTTCTACAGGAGAAGCACTGGAAGCAGAAGAACTGGAAGAAGAAACCTCAGTCGAAGTAGGAGGCAAGGAAGAGGTAACATTTTTGTCATGAATGATAATTTTCACTTCATCCCAACTGTTTGGTATTTCTGTTGGTTTTTCTTCCGATGATGAAATTGCTTGAGTTGATTCCTCATAACTCGTAGTAGTTGGTTTGGTAACTATTTCTGGGGTACTTTCATCCACGGGTGAAAAATCATCCCCAGGTTTCGTTGTTGTTACTGCATTATCTTCACTAAAGCTTGTGGTTAATGTTTCGGCATCTGTAATAATGTATCAATATAGCATAAAAATAAGTTGTTATTTACGTGAATAAATAAAAATCTATTTTGGTAAAAATTATTTGGCATTAGAGGAAAGATTCACTAATAATTATATTAAGAGCAACATTAATTGTTTATATAATTATTTTCAACATCATGATACAGCATTGAAAACAAAGTTAATAAGTATGACCACAGAGTGTAGATTAATAATTGGCAAAGTATTTCCCCATGGTGTACTTATGTTTAAAGATTCCTTTACAGTATTACTTAAATGTGTTAGTAGGATTATATATCCCCTTTGGTTACTAATAGTAACTAATTTATGCCTATAATTATAATTACTTCTAAATTCGTCATATTTTATTATTAATACTATGAAGGCGTATAGTCCCGATGGTATTCTTTCTTTGGTTCTCAAAACTTGTGCTTCTGAGCTTGCATCCTGCTTTGGTAAACTATGTCTTTCTACTTCGACCATCCCATCTTGCTGGAAACGTGCACTCATTCAGTCTCTGCCAAAAAAGGGGACCACTCTCAACCATCCAACTACCGTCCAATTTCTTTGACCTCCGTTCTCTCTAAAGTTTTTGAATCTATCCTTAACAGGAAGATTTCGAAACATATCAATTCTTCTAATCTTATCGCTAATCGAAAGTATGATTTTCGTAAGAAGCGCTCTACTGGTGATCTTCTATCACTTCTATCTGACTATTAGTACTCAGTTCTTAGGCATTTCGGTGAATCTTTGGCTGTGGTGCTGGACATATCGAAAGCCTTAGATAGAGTCTGGCATAAAGCTTTGATTTCCAAATTTCCTTCTTTGGGTATACATTCCTCTCTTTGTGACCTTTCGGTCTAATTTACTTCTTCTTCTTCTTCTTCTTCTTCTTCTTATTATTATTATTATTATTATTATTATTATTATTATTATTATTATTATTATTAGAGAATTGTACAGCCACTTCATTACTATTATCATCAGCATAGTAGTATAGGACTAATTAATTATTGCAAATTAAAATATACGTTCACTGAATAAACAATTTATGATTATAGTTATGATTATTCCTATAAATTTTATTATTGTTATTATTATTGTATTTCTTATTATCATTATTATTATTATTGTTATTATTATTATTATTATAATTATTATTACTATTACTATTATTTTTATGAATTGTTATTACCTACTATTATTATTAATTTTCAGATCATTCATATTCATTGGGAAAATAATTGTTATATATTATATATATATTATATATATATATATATATATATATATATATATATATATATATATATATATATATATATATATATATATATATATATATATATATATATATAATATATATATATATATATATATATATATATATATATATATATTATATATATATATATATATATATATATATATATATATTATATATATATATATATATATATATATATATATATATATATATATATATATACTATATATATATATTATATATATATATATATATATATATATATATATATATATATATATATATATATATATATATATATATATATATATATATATATATATATATATATATATATATATATATATATATATATATATATATATATATATATATATATATATATATATATATATATATATATATATATA
>SEYY01004096.1:2500-16402 GCA_009176605.1 Armadillidium nasatum
TCTGAGCTTAACACTAAGAAGGCGTATGGTCCTGATGGTATCCCTCCTCTGGTTCTCAAAACTTGTGCTTCTGAGCTTGCACCCTGCCTTGGTAAACTATTTTGCCTATGTCTTTCTACTTCAACTTTCACATCTTGCTGGTCAAAGACGAGAAGAACCAGTTTTTTACCCATATATTCACCCACAATGGAAGGAGGTTCAGGTGGAAACAGACCGTTGCAGGGAAAGCGGCATAACAACCAGGACAGGTGAAACTCCCAGAAAAAGAGAATAGGTAATACGTACCACAGTACATAGAGGAAGAAAGGAAGGGGAAAGAAGGAATATAAAAGGAAGAAAAATAAAATTATAGAAATAATAAAAGAATAATTATGACAGTACAAAAACCAAGAAAGCAATAAGGATAAGAATAAGAATGATAATATTAACAAGAAAAATAATAATAAATATAAATATAAATCAAGATAAAGGTTATGGAAATAATAACTGAAGGGGAGGGAAAAAATGAAACAAGAATAAAAATGGGTGTAAGATGCTCTTCAAAGACAACAAAGTGTCTAGATCCCTCTCTACTACATGAGTGGGATAATAATAATAATAACACTAATAATAACAATAATAATAATAATAATTTTTCACAAGTTCACAAAATATTTTACCTTTAATTCCTTGTAACTCCACTTCTTGAGAAGCAACAAAGGAAACTTTTGAAGTTAAAATTTGTGCAAAATATTCCTCTTCGTCTGATTCAAAATGTGCTTTTAAACCCTTTTCATTTACTTTATTTAGCAACGAAGAAACATTTTTCAGGCTCATAAATTTCTATAAAACAAATTGGATTAATAAATAATAATAATAATAATAATAATAATAATAATAATAATAATAATAATAATAATAAAGAATGACTTGACATACCCTTACATGTCTAGCATTAAACTTCTTTGTGATCATTGCAGGATTTTCTGATTTTATGACATTATTTTTGACATGTTTTTCATCAAACTCAAATTCTGTATCTGATTCTCCTGCCTCTGACTTTATAATAAAAGATGTTTTTGATCTAATTCTTCCTTTTCACTTTCTGGTAAAGAGATTCCTGATTCAATATGAGAAAAGTTCTGAAAAACAATTTGAATAACTTTGTGGATATATAAAACAATAAAAAAAATCAAGCTAAAGGGCACAAGCATGAACGATACAAGAGACAAAAAAAAAAAAAAAAAAAAAAAAAAAAAAAAAAAAAAAAAAAAAAAAAAAAAAAAAAAAAAAAAAAAAAAAAAAAAAAAAAAAAAAAAATAAAAAAAAATAAAAGAATTTTTTTTTAAAAAATATTTTATTTTATTTTAAATTCCTTGAATACTCTGAAAATTTTTCTTCTTAATAAAATTGTTTGTCTGAAGAAAAACAAAACTTTTGTACTGGAAACATGTAACCACAATGGTTTCTAAGATGATATCAAAGAAGCTGACAGTTCTGTTCAGGTTGATAGATTTTTTATTTTTTCTATGCAGTTACCCTAACTGTATACAAGTATTATCAACCTTTGTATAGAATAGTACTCTTCTTACATCTAGAAGTGAGGGGGAGGGGCCTCCACAGTTTCACCAACCTAAGGGGGAAAGGACATAAGACCCTCATTTTGAAACTTTACTAACTTTACACCGTTCTTAATGCAATGTTTCTGACTTTATTTTAAGACATTTTACATGTATTTTGTTTTTCCGTTTTTTTTTTTTTTTTTTTCTTTTTGGCAATGATTGCAGATGGCCAAAGTTATTAATTTAAATCAATAAATGAGGTCAAATCTAAAATAAATTATTTATAAAAAAGATAATTTGGGATATTTACATATAAGGATTTATTTTAATCTTGCAGATTGGCATACAATCCTTTATAATCAGATCTTTTATTTTATCTGATTAGGATTTACTAACAAAATTTAAAATATGACATTTAATTAACTTGGATTTTATTTGATTGCATTAGATTAAACTGTATTTTATTTTGTGAGATTAAACTTAAATATATATTAGTGTTGGTGCTTCTCAAATTTCTGTTCTCACCTCAATTCAATTCTTTCTGCTTTCATTAATGGAGTAGTTTAAGCTATGCATGATTATGTTGTTGATTTCGACTAAAATTAATCAATTGATTCAGAAAACCATTTTACATAACTAATAATAACTAATGTTTAGGGGAAGACCTTCAAAGATTTCATCACAGATTTGTCAGAGAAAAAATGGTTATTTTCAATGTGTAAAAAAAAACTCATTTTCTTCAACAAATTCACACACAACAAACACAAAGGAAACCTTCCTACAACCTCAATATATGTGGGTTTTCCATTTATAGAAAGGTTCACAGTTTCTCTCCCAAAATAAAATTACAAGGAATTAGGCATCTCTGAAATACATTCAGAATTTCATCCCACTTGATGTCTCATTCATCCTTACATGGAGTATGCATACATACAACTTCTTGGAAAGGTGGAGTCTATTCCTTACATCAACTCATCACTTTGTTTATAATCTCTCTCTCTCTAGTCATTAAAATGTTACATCACTCTGCACTATAACTATTACCATTCTTATGTACTTTCTTTCCTTACTTCAATCGGAATAAATCAACACATGTCAGCTTTTAAATTAAGAAAATTTATTAAAAAGATGCAGAGAGAAAGAGCTCAACTGAAAAAAGATGACTCATCCCCAAAGAATGGCTTTATAGCCAATTTGCATACTTGAAATATGTAACATACTCTATATTTATATGAGTTGGTAATACAAATTGGTAATGCAAAATTTTTTAAAGAGTAGATAATAAACTAAATTTCCAAGTATATATATATATATATATATATATATATATATATATATATATATATATATATATATATATATATATATATATATATATATATATATATATATATATATATATATATATATATATTATATATATATATTGAACATTACCTGATAATCCTGAGAAAAATCATTTTCTGAGACCAATTCTTCCATTTTTATTTCAATTTCAGATTTGATATCCATTTTTACTTTTATTTTAATAGAAATATCTTTAAATAATTAACAATCTGTGAAGAAGTAGCAATTTTAATAACATTTTAAAATGTATTATGATATTAATATTTATTTTCTGAGTGCCATTTCTTTTACAAAACTAAGTAAACAATTTATTATTTTATTTTATATTTATATTAAAAATCATGTCAATTTTGAAATTTTAATCTTTATGCCTTAAACTGCTTCTAGTTATATAAAGTAGAAAATAATGAATACTAGAGTCTGTAGCACTGGTTTAAATATGAAAAGAAATTATTTTTCACTCTTCATTGCAATGTTTGAAACTCTTTTTTGATATATTTTGACTTTACATTAAAATTTGATTTCAACTTTGAATGAATCTTTCTGGGAAGACTTTTCTATTTAGTAAATGATATGGAAAAGGGGCATTTATAGAAGAACATTTCATAGTCAAGAGTTTGAATGTAGCAATTTGAGATTAAGTCAGCATGCAGCAATAAGGAAAAAGGCCTAGTTATAATGGGTGAGTTTCTCTTTTCCAAAATATATTGGGATACTTTTTTTCAGTGATATCACAAACTAAGGCTATCTATCAGTCTTCTTTGAGTCAAATCATCTGAAGCACTTGCCAATTTCTTAATCCTGGCTTTCTAAAAATCTTATGATTTGACACAAAGAATGAGATTTTTAAAGATTTCTTAATCAGCTGTTCTTTATGTTTCTGCTGTTTGTTAATCTTGGTGTCTGTATGATCTAGAAATTATTCTGATAAAAGGATTTTAAGATTCAGGTTAAAGGGTTTTAAAAACCAATGGTGGTGAGTTGAGAAAAATTATTCAACTTCTGACTTTTAACTACTGAGTCAGTAATATTTTCCGACTTCTAACTCCTAACTCTTTAAAAAAAAATTTCTGGGTATAATACAAAAAATATTTAGACTTCTAATCAGTGATATAATTCCATATTAATAAACCAATAATAATGATAATAATAAGTTAATAATAATCATTGAAAAAAATTAATAACAATGAATAATACAAACAATGGCTAACCATAAAGATAAATCTTGGAAGCAACCATGTACTTCCTACATTGAGCCATTTATTATCCTTGAAATAAAGAAAGCATACTACAAAATTAGTATAAGAAATAGCAGTGAGCACTGATGCAATATCCAATCTCTTATTATTATTTCTATTACCATGACAATATATATAATATAAATTGTTAATTATTATTATATATATTGTAGATTATCCCTATAAGTAATATCATATTCTAACAGAAGTATTGTACTATATTTAATATTATTACTTCTGGAAATGGTATTTTTATTATTATTATTATTATGTCAACTAAATTGTTTTATTGTTACTAACACTATTCTTTTGAAATTAGCTGTAGAATAAATACTAAAATCTTGATCCTGTTATTATTATTTATTTCTATTATTACTACTACTATTATTATTATTATCTTTATTATTAGTATTGTTAACATTTTTTTCATTATTTTTATTATTATTATTACTTTTGGGCTCATACCCCGAATTCTTCCTCCAGAAGCACATTTTAGTTTCATACTAATATATTAAATATATGATGAATTGTTTATTTGAATTTTGTTACTGAAATATGAAATGGATTAAAGATCAAAGATTATCAATATTTCTGAAAATTCTTTTCACAATGATATTTCTTATTAGTATTAGTTTTGTTATAATCAATATTATTATTATTATTACTATATTTACTAATTTGTATTATTTTTAGTACCACATTATTATTATTGTTTGTTATATGCATCATATTTGTATTTTTATGGTTATTAAATTGATGAACTGTTTATCGACTAAACTTTGGGGCTCAATGGAAACCAATGTGTATCCCCTTAGAATCCCCTTAGACACCCCTTAAAAACCACTTAGAAGTCCCTTTCCAGAGAAATGAATAGGTAAAAAATATTAATATTGTATTTAGTGGTATAAGCTTACTGAAATATTGTAAAATTGTAATTGTACTTTTCTGAATAAAATATAGAAACTGAAATTAAAATAATAATGAAAAAATTGTTTGAATAAAAGTGATAATAATAATAATAATAAATGAAATAAAATTATTTAATTTATTAAAAAATTTTATTTAATAAGAAAATAAGTAATAATATTTATATATTTTTAAAATTATTGATAACAGTTTCTAATTACCCATTTCAGGCTTCAAAAGTTTATTAGTATGGTATACTCAATATATATATATATATATATATATATATATATATATATATATATATATATATATATATATATATATATATATATATATATATATATATATATATATATATATATATGAACTGACCGGGGCCCCAGCCCTGGCTAAAAATCTGGGAAAATCGAGGTTTGTCTGCTAGGGTTAAAAAGGCAAATTACACTTAAAGGGACAATCCAATTTCAAAAAAAAATTAATTTTCAGTTGATTTTCCTGAAATTTTCAGAATATATAGCTTTTTTTCCCAGAGAAAAATGTCCATTTCAAGCATTTTTCTGAATCAATAACTGCTAAAAAGTTTTTTTGAAATTTGACCCTTCTTCAAATGAATGATGGGGCAAACCACTTTACGAAATGACCTGAAATTTGGACTGTATATTCAGAATTCTATGGGCTACAAAAGCTTTTAACAGACTTTTGTTCCTAGAGTTATAAAAAAATATAAGCCCAAAACTGACCAACTATCGTAAATTTAAATAAAAAAAAAAAAAACTATTTTTGGTAGGTGTATAGAGGAGGAATGGGGCTACAAATTCCTCTCTAAAAATTATTCGATGCAATTCATTGGTTTCAACATATAGCCTCTCAAAAAACGGTCCATTTTTGACCAAATTTCAAAAATTCCCAAAGTTTGAGAGTCTGTATCTCACTTCAAACAAATAGCATTTAATAATGCACTAAATAAAAGCTGTTGCCTTGTCCTGTCCCTCCTCTAAACAATATCCAAAAATAAAAAAATTAGTAGGTACCATTTTTTTAAATAACTTTTTTTTCCATTAGAGTACAATTTTTAAAAAAAACAATATCCAAAAATAAAAAAATTAGTAGGTACCATTTTTTTAAATAACTTTTTTTTTTTTTTAGAGTACAATTTAAAAAAAAAAAAATTTCAAGTGCTTAAAACTTTTTTTCTAGATGTTATTTCAAAACTATGCTAACACTAAAGCAAGAAATTGGGGCTAAGATTATTCAGTTAAATATTCAGATTATGTGGACCAGTGGTTTGACCCCACTATTCATTTTTTTCCAACTGTGGGTCCAAATAACTTTCAAATCGTTATAGACTAAGAAAAATGCTTGAAATCAATTCAGAACTTCGGGAAAAAATGCAAATACCTTGAAAATTTCAACTCAATCAGTCAAATAATAAACAAAAATTTCAAAAAAATATATAAGAAAATTAAGATTTTTTTCCTTGTTGTTTTCAATATTTTTTCTTTTTCTTTTGACCACTCCTTTTCTGCTAATGAATGTTCATCTTTGTATTTTGATTTTAGATACCCCCATATAGATTTGGTTGAAAAATTTTTACTTGGGGTACCGGGAGATAATCTTAAAATTTCCTGGCCACAGATGTTACATTTAGCTATTTTGAGACTATCCTAAAACATTGCAAAGAACTCCCATACTTCTGAAGCTAATCTTTTAGCCATTTTCAAAATAATAATTTTGAAATAATGTAACTAAATGATAAGTTTGATACATAGCAATAAAATAACAATGAAATGTATATATATATATGTAATATTGATAATTTTATAGCTTACATTGTTTCAAACTTAACTTAGGTAAACCTGTTGAATCACTATTGTAAATCAAAAAAAAAATTTTTTTTGGTAAAATCTTAATGAAGGGGGCCCAGTTTTTTTTTCTTCTCAGTATAACTACGAAAAGGAAATGATATTTGGGTTTTTTTTTTGGTTAATCAACGAACGATAAATTATTTTGTAAGAAAAATATTAAAAAATACTTAAATTAAAATTTTTTTTTTTTTAAATATTAAAAATAATATCTGAATATCATCTGCTAAAATTATAAAACTCTCCTTTGAATATTTTGATGAGGTTGCTATATTTTAAAATATATTGAAGGGAAAAATGGAAATAATAGTTAAAATATATAAAATGAAATATATATATATATATATATATATATATATATATATATATATATATATATATATATATATATATATATATATATATATATATATATATATAGGCATTATTCAAGATCAGTATCCTCAAATATTGATATTTGGTATGATATATCAGGATTGCCCCGATCTCTTCAGTAGGCATCTCAAAATTGCAGTACAATGAATTTTTCGATTAAGAAAAATTTTTTTAAAAATTTAAATGTGTTATATGGCTGTAGGCATGATCTTACGACAACGGTTCAGCTAAAGGTTAGGCCTGTATACCACGCCAATGCCAGTTGTAAGGTTAAATAGGTCGAAATGGGTTCATTAGAAAACTAAATAATAATTTATATCACTTCTAGTTTGCACAAACAAAAACATTGCATATATAAAATAATCGATACTTCATAAAAAAAATCTTTTGAAGATGAGGATACTGATCTTGAAATAATACAATATATATATATATATATATATATATATATATATATATATATATATATATATATATATATATATATATATATATATATATATATATATATATATATATATATATATATATATATATATTGTATTATTAAATAGTGGTAATTATTACTTTGTTAATTTTTACTTATTTATTTTTTGATATTTTTAGTTTACAAAATCACTTTCTGCAGCCTAAATAACTAAAAAAAAATTTTTTTCAACCAATTTGTCTTCACAGTTTCAATATATGAAGAAAAATCATTTACCACTGGGAACTATACATTTACCTCCAATTTTTTCAATAAATCAATTTAATACCAAAACTTGAGACCACATAGCCGGTTCCATGTTTTGCTTCATGAATACCATGATGGACACTTTTATATTATTTTTAATTAAATCTATTAACACTTTTGTAATTGATTAAATTAGGTCATATTTGAATGTCCACTAATGTTGGACGCCATTTTTATATAACGTAAATACCTTACAAGGAAAGCTGCATTCGGGATTGCCCATGAATAAGGCTTCTTTCTTTTCATCTAAAAATATAAATGCAATACATTTTAGTGCTTAAGTCTAATCCTTGGTACATCTAATAATTATAAATTAAGCAAAATGTTTAAATATGAAGATTCTGTTACACAATTACGCTCATTTGAAATTTTGAATCATTTACTAGTTACTTACTTTACTTTAATGTTGTTAATGGTCGTCAGGCAGCATCGGCCTATTGACCATGGCTTCTATCTTCTTTCTTCTTCCACATTTGAAACTTGATTGAAAAAATTCAGCTTTTAATCAAAATGCATATTTTACTCAATTGCTGCTTATTTATTAGATGTCTCATTTAATAGTAAAAGAAATCATATTTGAAAAGAAAATAAAAAAAAATAAACAATTAGTCATATCTTCACACACAAGTTCATAGTTTGATAGAATTATCTATATCCTGTATAAATTACCAGTCTGTCTTAAAAATTGCTGGATATACTGCCATGCTTGTTGTTTGCCTATTGGAGGTACATTATTCAGTGCCAGCAATGTTGTGACATTAATGTGTGAAACTCCTAAAGTCCTTAACCTGCTAAAGAGCAAATTCCTAGCCACCATGTACTGTGGGCAATGTATCAAGAAATGTTCAACTGTTTCTGTAGGGAACGCACAGTGAGGACATGAAGGCAATTGAACCATTTTAAGCTTGTATAAGTGAGCTTTAAGACCTGTATGACCTATTCTCAATCTAAACATTGCTGTTTCTAACCTTCGATTATTTGCTGGGAATGAGATACAATTATCATCCAAGTAGAACTGTCCCAAAGGATGTAGACTAAGAAAATCATTATTTTCTCTCCTAATTTCCTGCTGAAGGGCACCTCCTGCACATGTTAATATCTCTCTATTCTCCATCGGAAAAATGCAGATTGTTTCTAAATTATGACCCAGCTTTGCTGCAGCATCAACAATTTCATTATCCAGGATACCTACATGGGAAGGTAACCAAAGAAAATGAATCAACCATCTTGAGTCCAACGCTAACTGTTGGAAACATTCCTGTATTTTGGTATGTATTTTCTTGTAACCATGATGAATTTTTGATTTAATAACATGAATAGAAGACATGGAATCAGTACAAATAACAACCTTTTGAGGGGAAAGTGCCTGAATAATAAAAGACAATGCCTTATAAATAGCAAAAAGTTCAGCGAACAATACTGTATGATACTCCTCCAGCTTCCATGCAGTTGTGATGTTCAGTGTTGGAAAATACATAGCAGAAGAGGTTGAGTTCGTTGGCTGGGAAATCTTTGACCCATCAGTATACACTTGCAGAAAGGAACCATATGTCCTGTTGATCCGCTCACTATATAGACCTAAAGCCATTTGAGGAGTATCCCCCTTATGCCATTGAGTTGATATTTCTGTGTCATATATTATCTGATTCTGAAAATAAGGAGGTAGTACAGAAATGTTGAGCATGGGGACCACATCAGGAAGGGAAGGAATCATTCCTTGAGATGCTCTGTATGCCCTGTGTATAAATGAGTTGGAATGTAAACTACTAGAGTTCAAGATAAGCTGTTGATATAAATAATGCATGTGAGAACTCTCAGGTGCTGTCGAAATATTAATAAATTTGGATATTAACAGTTTCCTCCTCCTTTGTGCCAGTGATGGAATACCTGATTCAATCTGTAAAGCTGGTATGGGAGAAGATTTAAAAACCCCAAGTGCAATTCGCAGAGCAGTATTTTGTATGGTATCGAGTTGTCGAAGTTTGGTGAGAGACCCGGACCCATACAAAACACTACCATAATCAATCTTACTCCGAATATAACTAGTATAGAGATGTAATAAAGACGTTGTTGAAGCACCCCAAGAGGTGCCTGCAACCCTTCGCATGATATTTAGTCGTTTTGAGCAATTGTCTAATAGATAAGCGATATGATTTTTCCATGTTAAACGTGGAGCATCAAAAAATAACCCAAGAAATTTAAAATTACTTCTCTGAGGAACAATCTGGCTATCTATAGTTATAGAAGGAATAAAAGGGATCCTCTTTTTTGTGAAGCAAATCAAGGAGCTTTTACTTGGATTGATCTGTAAACCCCACTGTTTAGTCCAATGGTGGAGAGAATCTGCTACTTTTTGCATCTCCAATTGTGCTCTATGTAGATCTGAAGATGTAGCATACAACACAATATCATCAGCATATGCTAGAATATTCGGAGACACCTTAGCAAGGTCGGATATCAAAATAGAGAACAAAGTAGGACTGAGGACTGAGCCTTGTGGGACTCCACAAGTGATTTTGGAAGGAGTTGACAGTGTACCATGTACAGAGACAGAGAATTCCCTCTCCACTAAAAAGTTTTGTAACCATTTCAGTGGAGTACCCTTAATTTGTGCCTTAGCCAATTTATACAATATTCCAATATGAGAAGAAGAATCAAAAGCAGACTTAAGATCTATAGACAGAATTAATGCATACTGTTTTTTGTGATATGCACCATGAATGATATTTTCCAAATGAAGTAGACAATCAATGGTTGACATACCAGGGCGAAAGCCATATTGATTATTTAACTGGAAACCATGCTTCTCCAACCACCAAACCAATCTTCCATTCACCATCTTCTCCATTAACTTTCCTGGGCAAGGGAGCAAGTTAATGGCCCTGTAGCTCTCTGGTTGGGTGTCATCTTTGTCTGGTTTTATGAATGGAAGTATAACAGATTTCTTCCAGGGTTTGGGATAAATGCCATTCAGCCAGCTGTTATTATACAGTTGAAGTAAGTTTCTGAGAGAATCTTCATTCAAATGACTCAAAAATTCATTAGGTATATAATCGAGTCCCATTGCTTTATTATGTTTTAATGAGTGTATCGCTACATTTAGCTCATCCAAAAGAAATGGGTGTGCCATGCCATCATTAGATGAGTCACTATCAATCGCATTCTTGTATTTTCAATTTATAATCTCCTCTGTTCTCTAGAGGGTCTGGAATAGAAAAGATTTTCCGATAATGAAGTGCAAATACTTCCGCTTTAGAAAAGGCATCAACAAGTACCCCACCATCAACTGTCAGAGGAAAATTCTGAGGGATGTATGTTCCAGACATCTTCCTTATAATTGACCATGCTTCCTTTGCAGATGTGGAAAAATTGAATGTACTTGTGAGTTGTCTCCATGAATCCCTTTTTTGTTTTATAATAATATGTCTGCAAGAAGCTGCCTTTTTCCTATAATCAATGCAGTTGGTGGCAGTTGGGTGAGATCTCCATTTATTAAAAGCAGCATTTCTAACTTTAACTGCTTGTTTGCAACTCTCATTCCACCAGAGATGTCTAGGCTTTGTGCCAAATTTACCTGAAGATAATGTGAAGTATCTGGAGGCAGATGTTTTCAGTGTTTTGTTAAGGAAGTCTACTGACTCCTCCAAAGATCTATTATCATCCAATATAAAGTTTGTATTACAAGAAAATTCATTCCAAACATGAGCATCCTCAGATAATCTCCACCTTGGCCTTGCTGTGAAACTTTCAAATGACTGCTTCTGAGGGAAAGTTAGTATTACCGGTAAATGATCACTCCCCAAATATGTTCCTGAATGAAACGTTAAATCTTGAAAGGTAGGAGAGCCAATTACTAAATCTAAGGTAGAAGATAAGGCATTGTAAGGATTAATCCGTGTAGGCATACCAGGGGGAGTGAGTAAGTTAAGATTTGTTGAGTTTGTAAGAAAGTTATATAAAGCAAGTCCTGTTTTGTTCACTGCCGACTTTGGAAGTCCTGGTTCCCAATGTTGGTGATGCGCATTAAAATCTCCAACAAACAACAAAGGGGGGCATAACTGACTAATATAGTGGTCAAATTCTTTTGTAGGGACATCCTTGCAAGGGTTATAGCAAAGTAGGAAATGAGTCCACCCCCTGAGAAGACTCACCTTAATTGCCAAGGTTTCCAATTTACCATTTGGAAAGGACTGTAGATCAACCTTCCTAAAATGGAGGGATTGATGAATTAAGATAAGAAGACCTCCACCACTTCCTTCCTTTCTATCCCACCTAACTATATTATATCCCCTAAATCTAGGCTGTATGGAAGGTTTAAGCCAAGTCTCAGATATTCCCAATAATAAAGGCTGATGTACATATAGAAAATGCTTTAAATCAGGTAATTTCTTTAAAATGGATCTAGCATTCCATAAAATAATAGAATTATTGGCCATAATGATCCATGAATGATGTGAACAATGCAAAAATATCACCACATACTGAAAACAAGGCTGCACTAAAAGATTTATGTAAAGTATAAGAATTGAAAAATTTTTGTCCAATAATAAAAATTTTTTCCATAAAATCAATTCCAAACTCTGAGGAACTAAAGTCTATTTCCTCCTTTGGGGATTGTTTATGTCTCTTTCTTTTATGTATTTCATTCTGGGCCTCCAAAAACTGTGTTGTGGGATCTTCCAAAACATTCTTGAGTGCGCTATCATGGAAGTACCTGGAATTATTCTGACCCCTTTTTTTACTCTTTCTGTAGTATTATGAACATTCTTTGACAAATTACTTGTTTCACTCTGCGTGTCTTCTTCATCAGAGCTCTCCAAGTCCGTATCACTCAAGTCAGCAAGAACCTCAGCAAAAGTCATCTTTGAGGTTCCAGGCTTGGTGGAGGGATGGTTTACCTTACTTTGACTAAGAGACTGTTTAGTTAATGGCCTAGTAATTTGAGGAGTCTGTTTTTCTTTGGGGTTTAATTTTTGTAGTTCTAAGGTGAGAGGAGTTTTTGCACCCTCTATTTCCCCAGCATGCTCTCTGGATATCTTTAAAGCATTTTGAAAGACAGGGCATTTGTTATATCTGATGGCATGAGAGCCACCACAGAAGTAGCAAAAAGGATCATTAATACAACCCTCAGCTTTATGATTATGACTACACCTGGCACATCGTACTGTTGCTTTACACGAGAGTTGGCCATGACCGAACCTCCAACAATTAAAACATCTTGTTACTTTTGGAATCCAGGGAGATACTTGATAAACTGAGTGACCTACAGCTACTCGATGAGGGAGGTCACCCCGAAATTTTATTTTTACTATTTGAGAAGGGACCTCAGTAAACTTACCTTCTTCATTTTCTTTTCTAGAAGGTACTCTAAGAATATCCAAAATTACTGCACTATTATTTCCAATAATTCGAATACTCTTTTTGATATCACTGATTTCTTCTTCCACATCAATAGGGCCTATCTTACCGTAATGAATATTGAGCGGGTCGTCATGAACAGATTTAGGTACCCAACAGCGAACATCATAAGATCCTAGTTTCTTGATTTCGGATAAGTCTACTTCAAGTTTATGTAAATCCAAAATTTCAAATTTGCAACCCACTCCACGTCCTAGCATGAAAACTGAATCTTCAATGATGTATTTTCCAAATGGAGAGTTATTAAGTAGTAAAGTCACTTTGCTTGGCTTAGTAAATATTTCTTTATTCTCTGTAGATTTTATTATGATTACAGTGTTCCCCCTACCTGTCGATGGGATCACATCTTTGGAACCTGAAGGAGGGCCTAACTCAGGCGACACACGTGATGATCCTTGAATTAGGGCTGCTCCAGCAGGTCTCCTTGGCCTAATTACTGAGCGGTCTTCATCTTCTATATTTAAAGATCTCTTACGTTT
>SEYY01004097.1:0-5000 GCA_009176605.1 Armadillidium nasatum
AATGAATAATGAATGGCAATACATTTTTATATAGAACAGTAACAAAATGATTGAAATGAAGCAAAAAATAAATTTGAACTTCTAAAAAATAATTAAAATGTATATTATATATATATATATATATATATATATATATATATATATATATATATATATATATATATATATAATATATTATATATATATATATATATAAATATAATATAATAAAAAAAAAATAAAAAATATATATATATATATATATATATTATATATATATATATATATATATATATATATATATATATATATATATATATATATATATATATATATATATATATATTTTTTTCATAATAAGCTCACATCTCACAGGCATTGCCCTATTTGAGGAGAGTAACTTTTCTAGGTAGTATATTCCCTAGGATCCCCAAGTGGATCGAACCGGCGCCGTCAAGCACTGAGTTAATCACCCTACCGTTTAGCCACGGTATATATATATATATATATATATATAATATATATATATATAATATATATATATATATTATATATATATATTTTACAAAACGCCACCACTCACGGGCAGAGCCCTTTTCAAGGAGGGGGCACACACACAAGGACAAACTCACACAAACACACACACCTAACGCATCCCTCAGGTGGGCGCAGACGGAAGACTTGAAGAGTGGAAGATTAAATACATTGGAAAATGGAAGATGGTAGAGAATTCCATAGAATAGAGGTGGCTGGAAAGAAGGAGGTACCACAACGGGCTAGCCTGGGATTCCCTACGTCCACACAAAATTGGTGCGAAAGCAGGGCACCCCTCGTGCAACGAGGACGACGCAATGGTGGAGGAATGCGAGAGGCCAATTCCTCGAGACCTGCCATTGTAGTACCTGTAGAAAAGAGATAGCGCGCCAACGTCACGTCGCAGGGACAGAGGGTCAAGTGAGTTGAAAGTAGGGGACAGTTTATTAATCTCATAGCTTTTGACTCAACCTATCCAGAAGAGAGGAGGAGCCAGAGCCCCCCAAATGTGAGAACAGTACTCCATACAAGGGCGAATAAGACCCTTATATATCTGGAGTAACTGCTTAGAAGAAAAAAACTCTCACAACCTGAACAGAACTCCCTGCTTCTTAGAGGCCGCTTTAGCAACCATTGTGATATGTGGTTTCCAAGACAGTTTGTTGTTTATGTTTAGACCAAGAATGTTAATGTTATTTACAGGTGAGACGGGAGAGCCATCGAAGAGGATAGGAAAGTTAGGAGGTGTTTTTGAGAGGGAGATGTGAAGAAGTTGAGTTTTCAAAGAGTTGAATTTCACAAGGTTGCTATGTACCCCACCGGGAAATCCATCCAGATCGGCAAGAATAGAATCGGAAAGTTGAAGACGAGAAGCAAGTCTTGAAGCAAAAGAGGGAGCAGATTTGAAATGAGTAGAAGAATGTAGAGTTGAATATCAGCTAAGAGTGAACAGAGTTAGAAGTGCAGTGGAGAAGATCGTTAATGAAAAGTAAGAATAAGGTTGGAGATAAAACAGAACCCGAGGAACCCACAGTTGACAGAAAAGGAGGAAGAGGTCGCTCATCTACAAGTGCCGAAATGGAACGATCTGAGAGAAAACTAGACAAGAGTAAGCAAAGAGAAGGAGGAAACCCAAAGGAAGGGAGCTTAGAGAGTAGTGACGCATGCCATACCCGGTCGAAAGCCTTGGATATGTCAAGCGCCACCACACAAGACTCCCCGAAGTCCCTAAGGGCAGAAGACCATAGATCAGTAAGATAGGAAAGTATGTCACCAGTTGACCTCGAGCGACGAAAGCCATACTGGTGATCAGAGAGAAGAGAATGAGACTCCAAATGATCCAGGAAATGAGAGTTGAGGAGAGTTTCAAAAATTTTAGATAAACACAAGTGAAGCTATAGGTCGATAGTTAGAAGGGTCAAGCGGCTACCTTTTTTCGGGATCGGCTGAACCAACGCACGCTTCCAGCATAGAGGAAAAGTATTAGTATTAAGGCATAGAGAGTAGAGCTGAACGAGGACAGGGCCAACCGGAAGCACACTCCCTCAGAACATGAGAGGGAATGCCATCCGGGCCACTGGCCTTCCTGACGTTCATAGATTTCAGGATCCCATGCACCCGATCATGAGTAATTACAGGTAGAGGCATGGGACACCTGAGAGGAGAAGGAGTAGGAAGAGGGATGCCAGAATCGAGCAGGGTGGAATTAGATGAAAAAAGGAGGCCGAAGAGATTAGCCTTTTCAGAAGGTGTATTAGCTACAGAACCATCAGAGCGAATAAGAGGAGTAAAGGCAGATTTACAGAAGTTGTTAGAGATATTTTTGACAAGAGGCCAGAAATTTTTATCAGTAGGAGATCCATGGAGATCAGCGCACTTCCTTTTAATGAAAGTACGCTTAGTCCTTCGAAGAACATCCCTGCATCGATTCCGGGGCTGAATGAAAATTAGCAAGAGTGATAGTAGAAGGAGAGTTTTTCTATTCACGATAAGCATTGTCTCTCTCCCGGAGGGCAAGAGAACAATTGCCATCGAACCATGGATTTTGAGGAGAAAAAGATTTAGTTGAAGATGGAATGAATCTGCCCATCCCTTCAAGGATTACTGCCCCTACCTTTTCAGCAGAGACAGAAGCGTCCCCCGAGACAAAGCAAGATTCACTCCAATGATAGTTAGCAAGGAAGCGGCGCATTACCCCCCAATTAGCCCGATTAAAGTGCTAGAAAGCACGTTTAGGGCATGGTGGAGCTGTTGGAGAGAAAGCATTATAACTAAGAGCTATAAGATTATGGTCAGAGTTACCAATAGGAGGGAAAATGGTGTATTTATATCTAGAAGGAGTAGTGGTGAAGCATAAATCAAGTGTATTCAAGAAATTGGTTAGGACGATCTGGAATGTTGTGGGTTCCCTAATCAACTGCTCCAGATCGTTAAGAATGCTGAATGAATTGGCCTCCCTCCCACCTGTATCAGTATGAGAGGAACCCAACCACTCAGTGTGGTGTACGTTGAAATCCCCTAAATAGAGGACCTCAGCATTTGGATGAGAAGAAGTGACAGTCTCGTGAGTAGTAGTAAGATATTGATATATATATATATATATATATATATATATATATATATATATATATATATATATATATATATATATATATATATATATATATATATATAGACAAATAATATGGTCTGCTAACTCTCTCGCAGACCGAATACATTAAACAACAATGTTTAAAGTTTGCTATAGGGGAATCGAACCCGGGCCCTATAGCACAAAAGCATAGCGTTTTACCACTACGCTGCTGGCGGTTCAAAAGAGAAATCCAAAGAGGAGGCTTATGAATTCACAAGAGCAACCTCCAAGGATTTCTCCCGACCGCGCTTGAGCGAGGGCAAATGACACGGGCTCGGCCCCCCTTTCCTCTCGCAAACTAAATAGACAGACAAATAATTAAGGTCTGCTAACTCTCTCGCAGACCGAATACATTAAACATCAATGTTTAAAGTTTGCTATAGGGGAATCGAACCCGGGCCCTATAGCACAAAAGCATAGCGTTTTACCACTACGCTGCTGGCGGTTCAAAAGAGAAATCCAAATAGGAGGCTTATGAATTCACAAGAGCAGCCTCCAAGGATTTCTCCCATTTGCCACTCGCTCAAGCGCGGTCGGGACATACCCGGTCAAAAGCCTTGAATATGTCAAGCGCCACCACACAAAACTCCCCCAAATCCTTTAGGGCAGAAGACCAAAGATCTGTAAGATAGGAAAATATGTCACCAGTTGACCTCGAACGTCGAAAGCCATACTGGTGATCGGAGAGAAAAGAATGAGACTCCAAATTATCCAGGAAATGAGAGTTGACGAGAGTTTCAAAAATTTTTGGCAAAATACAAGTGAGAGCTATAGGCCGATAGTTAGAAGGGTCAGAGTGGCTAACCTTTTTCGGGATCTGCTGAACAAATGAGCGCTTCTAGCATAGAGGAAAAGTATTAGTATTAAGGCATAGAGAGTAGAGCTGAACAAGGACAGGCGTTAACTCGAAAGCACACTACCTCAGAACACGAGGGGCAATGCCATCCGGGCTACTGGCCTTCCTGACGTTCATAGATTTCAGGGTTCCTTCACCCGATCATGAGTAATTACAGGTAGAGATATGGAACACCTGAGAGGAGAAGGAGTATGAGGAGGGATGCCAGAATCGAGCAGTGTGAAATTAGATGAGAAAAGGAGGCCGAAGAGATTAGCTTTTTCAGTAGGAATATTAGACACAGAACCATCAGAGCGAATAAGTAGAGGAAAGGCAGATTTACAGAAGTTGTTAAAGATATTTTTGACAAGAGGCCAGAAATTTTTATCAGTAGGAGAGCCATGGAGGTCAGCGCACTTTCTTTTTATGAAAGTACGCTTCATCCGTCGAAGAACATCCCTGCAACGATTCCGAGCTGAATGGAAATTAGCAAGAGTGATAGGAAAAGGAGAGTTTTTCCATTCCATCGAACCATGGATTTTGAGTAGAAAAAGATTTTGTTAAAGATGGAATGAATCTGCTCATCCCATTCAGGATGACGGCACCTACCTTTTCAGCAGAGACAGAAGCATCCCCCGAGATAAAGCAAGATTCACTCCAATGGTAGTTAGCAAAGAAGAGACGCATTGCCCCTAATTAGCCCGATTAAAGTGCCACAAAGTACGTTTAGGGCATGGTGGAGCTGTTGGAGAGAAAGTTTTATAACTAAGAGCTATAAGATTATGGTCAGAGTTACCAATAGGAGTGAAAATGGTAAATTTATAACTAGAAGGATTAGTGATGAAGCATAAATCAAGTGTATTCAAAAATTGGTTAGGACGATCTGGAATGTGTGTGGGTTCCCTAATCAACTGCTCCAGATCGTTAAGAATGCTGAATGATTTGGCCTCCCTCCCACCTGTATTAGTATGAGAGGAACCCAACCACTCAGTGTGGTGTACTTTGAAATCCCCTAAAAAG
>SEYY01004097.1:10000-21523 GCA_009176605.1 Armadillidium nasatum
TGAGAGGGACGGAAAAAGAAATAAAGAATAGAGTGATTGAGGGAATGAAAGTTTTTGGAGGCCTAAAAGAAGTATGTTAGAAAGGAAAAATTTCAATAGAAATAAAGATAAGAATGTTTGAATGTATGTGTTTACCTTCTACAATGTACGAGTGTGAAACATGGATGATAAGTATTCGGGAGAGGAAAAGTTTGAATGTCTTTGAAATGAAAGGTTTGAGAGCGATATGTAAATTGAGAAGTATTGATAGGATTAAAAATGAAGAAATAAGGGAGATGTGTTAATGGAAGTGGAGTGTATATGATAGAGCGGAGGAGGCTGTGATAAAATGGTTTGGTCATATGTGTAGAATGCATGAGGACAGAATGGTGGGCACGGTACTTAGTTTAGAATTGGATGAGGGTAGGGGGATGGGAAGGCCATAGTGGAGATGGATAGATGGAGTGTAGGGCAATGGTGAAAGGTAAGAATGGGCATATTTGCAAGTTGTAAGTTGATGGTGAAATATATATATATATATATATATATATATATATATATATATATATATATATATATATATATATATATATATATATATATATATATATATATATATGCTCTAATTGTGTATGTCGGTGCGGTGCGGTGTCGTGCGGTGTGGTCCGGAAAATTCCGAAACTCTGCTAACCCTAATATATATATATATATTATATATATATATATATATATATATATATATATATATATATATATATATATATATATATATATATATATATATATATATATATATATATATATATATATATATATATATATATATATATGTTTAAATCATCCATAGCTCTCTCACGGACTATTTTCTATATTGAAAATTAATGTCTGCTTTTGGACACGAAGCAGCAACCTTTAAGATGGTAAGTCTTGTGGGTCAACCACTATGATAAAGTGGTTCAGAAGGAAGTCACATTGGAACTGCGCATGATCTACAGTCATAACGTCAAACCCAAAGGACTCCCCCAGTTATATGATAAAGATTAAATTCGCTATAACTCTCACGACTATATATATATATATATATATAAATATATAATATATATATATATATATATATATATATATATATATATATATATATATATATATATATAATATATATATATATATATATATATATATATATATATATATATATATTATATATATATATATATATATATATATATATATATATATATATATATATATATATATATATATATATATATATATATATATATATATATATATATATATATATATATATATATATATATATATATATATATATATAATATATATATATATACTTTCTTTCTCCTAATAATCACTTGTTATAAAACACAGATATTAAAAACAGCTTTATGTCTGAATTACTAATAAAGCTGTTTTTAATATCTGTGTTTTATAACAAGTGATTATTAGGGAGAAAGAATTTTTAAATAAATATCTCAGTGCGAACCAAATTAACACTTAATAATTGTATATATATATATACATATGTATATATGACTTTGCCTCAGTTGCGGTAGGGGAAGTTCTTTGAGATTGACGTATCGATTGTAGATGATGAGCAGTTCCAATGTGATTTCCTTTTGAACCGCCATGTTCTAGTGGTTAACAGAAGTTTGGTTTTAATATGATGTCCCCACCTCTCCATGATTTTGAGTAATATGTTCATGGAACTTTCTAAAGTAAAATTTTTGTATTCAGACATGTGTCTTTGCAACATAAAGTGGTGAAGATATGTTGACGATATTTTTGCTATATTGCCTCTCACATTGGATCCACAATTACTTCTGAAAAATCTAAATAGTAAAGTTCCTTCAATAAAATCTACTTTTCTTGATATTCTCATTGATGTTAACAATATAAACATTGGACCTGTTTTTCTGTTCCGAAAACCTATGTCTTCAAACTTATATATACACTGGTATTCCACACACTCCACACACAATTATGCATTGTTATCTCACAATTTATTAGAGCGTTAAAAATTTGTTCCCACTCTTCTCTTAATGATGAAGTAACATTTATAAGAAACACTTTTAAATCGTTGTATTTTCTAATTATGTTATTAATAAAGCTTTATATAGAGCAAGAAGGAATATATATGCTAAAGGGGATAGTGTGGAGAAAAAGTTAATTACTGAAAGAATCATTACTCATTTTCACACTGACTTTCAAACTAAAAATCTCTTTTCAAACAGAGTCTCCTTAAGCCCTTAATCCCAGCACCTTTTTCCTTTTGTACTTGCCTTCAGGCAAGTGCCTTCCTTTATTTGGCACTCATGTCCCTCAAGTACTAGTGCCAGAACCTAACTCATGCTCTTTCCTGAATACCCTTTCTGGCTTTTTCTGGAAATTTCTAACTCTCGACACTGTTGATTAGGCCATACCATTGCATTTTCTAGCAATTTCTAGCACGTCGTACCCTTGGTTAGGCCACGCCCACCTGGCATGAGGAGGGTGCCAGTGTCAAAGATAGTGGACCCTAAGGGTTGAAAAACATGGTGAATAATGAATTTGAGGTAATCCTTATGACACTTATGTGAAGAATGATGATGAGAAAATTTAAACTCATTAATATTTTTCTCTATCTGAGAGAAAAAGTACGATGGCTGTGCTGAAAAACATGTAATCTAAAAATATATTTGTGAAACTATATAGTCATGGTAAAATCTGGAAAATGAAAGCCAAGTACATAAAAATTCAAAATGACTGAAGACACGTGATCAAGATGGCGGAGACCTCGTGATCATAAATTTAAGATGGTAGTTTGATGATGTCCTAGATTTATGGTGAACTTGTGTGCATGTGTCTGTGCGCTTGTGAAGAGTAGAAGAGCCCTTATACGCTTTTACATGATTCAGTGCGTTAGCCTGAAAAAAAAAAAACAATAAATTTTTAATAAATAAAATTGTTTACAAAAGATTTTTCAATTTATAAGAGATGTAAAATAATTTATTATTGAAAGGTCTGTAAATAAATTTTAGTTATATCTTAAAACAAATATAAAGATTGTAATATGAAATTGGAATCAAAGTTATAACTTGATAGAAACATAGAAAACAAAATGTGGAATAAGTTTTAAAATAATTTTAAAAGTCATCGCTTGAAAAGGAACATAGAAAAATGTAATAAAGAAATAGGTTAAAATTAATAACCATGATATTATTATAAAGAAATAGATCTATGAAATGAAAATTATTTGATGTAATAATATTAAGTAAATGATGCTTTCACTCGTATAAAAGCCATATTAAGGTAATGATTTATTATGTAATAAGAATTTTTATTTATAAATACATTAAGTATTGTTATAGAACGACGTTGTGGATATATGTCAGGACTTGAAAGCATTTAAATCAGGAAAGGTAAACACGTGGCTATACGGTAAATGTAAATGAGGCTGACCGAAACCATGAAATATCAGGAATTGTTGGGTTGCGTAGTGATCAGGCACGTGGTTATAACTTCACAGACACATGGTCTCCTTTAGAACTTTGGTTATAGTGAATTAAAGTAAATAAGTATGTAACTGTAGTGAGTCAAAAACAGGAAATATCAGGAATTGATTGGATAAGATACAAACAAGCACATGGCTATGATGTCATAGGCATACTTTTATTTTGTGCTTACTTTCAAGAAATATAAAGGCTTGTTAAAAATTGGGAAAGAATGAATCTAATGACATCACTTAGTTAAGAAAAGTAGAATATTTCCCCGAATTGTAATTCAGATCAGGACTTGAAAGCAGTACGTTTATAGAAGAGGTATGACGTCACAAGAATTGATGGTCGTGATATCACAAACATAAAATCATATGATTATAATAACTCAAATACAAAGTAATGAAGAAAATGTATGACGTTACAATATTTACATTCACATTTGAAAATATGAAGATATTAGGTATTAGTAAATAGACAATGTTGGCTTATTTCACTAAAAATTGGATTACTGCTAATATTCAGAAATGTCTCTAAAAATGTAATTTAAATTGTGTGTAAATGTAATGTGAAATCAGGATTTTATATATATCATCATGAAATATGAGGAATATGAAGTTATAGTGCGACATCACAGGTAAAAATCAGGTACCGATACATTGAGTATACGAATATAATTTACTATGAGAAAAAATTTACGTGATGATTTACTATTCTATGTACAGTTAAGCAATCGTATTATTCCGCTTTGAAATTTCTCGCGAGGTATGTATACACTTCTGTATAAATAAAATAATTTTAATTTACTAATATATAATAAGGAGACATGTGATGTAATCCGTGATGAAAGTAGTAATAGATATAATGTCTCATTTGGGTTCAGTGAGTTAAAGTAAATAATAGTATATAAATTTAGAGTCATAAACAGGAATTGGATATTGGAGTGAGGAAATCACGAGGTCAAGAGAAAATCTACAGAGATGAAAACCACGTGGACAGAGATCGAAGATGGCGGAAACCATGTTTTTTATTGTATTGACTTTCATCAAATATGAAAGCATGTTGAATATAGGAAAAATAATAAGCCCAAAGACGTCACTTAGTTTAGGGAATAAATATTACCACGAACTGTAATTCATATCAGGACTTGAAAACAGAGCCTTTAAAGAAAAGGTATGACGTCAAAAGAATTTATGGTTTTGACATCACAAACATAAAACTCATATGATTATAATAACTCGAATACATAGTAATAAAGAAAAGATATGCCGTCACAATATTTACATTACGTATTTTTAATAAGATTATAAATATATTTAATATTAAAAATTTTATTAGAGAATGATTTTGTTGTTAGTGAAAATGTAATGAATGAATATGTGTTTACTTCGGTTTATGAATTCTTGATATTTCATGTTTTATCAACGTGGCACATGGATGTTTAAATGTAAATACGGGTATGGATATGTGTATGTGTGTGTGTGTGAACCAGCCTTCATGCATGTTTAAGTGCTTTACAACAAAAGGGTATAAAATATTCATATAAATTTGAAAAAATTAAAATAAAAATAAAATAAAAAAGAAGAAATAAAAGGAAAAAATAAACTTTAGGAAAAAATTAGATAAAAATTAAAAAATAAAAAAAATGAAAAAAATAAAGAAATAATAAAAATTAAATAAAATAACAAAATAATAACCAAGAAAGCGAACAAAAAAATCGATAAAGTAATAATTAATACAATATAATTGAAGATGTAGGTATGAATATAAATGGTAAATTAATAATTCATACGATATAATCGAAAGAGTAAAATCGGATTCTTTGATAGAACGAGCTTTGTGAGAGAAGAAGTAGGAAAAAAATTCGAAGTCCTGCGATTAGGATAACGATTGAAGTTTGTTACCATTATATTTCATGAATGCGGGTAGCATAGTGACGTCATCGGTATAGTTGTGAAAGTTTGTATGTACTTGTGTATGTATGTAGGTGTTTCTGTGAGAAGAAGAAAGTGACAAAGAATATATTTGGTAAAAGCGATTACATAATTGTTATGTAAAATATCACATAATAACAGTGATTATGTAATTATTATGTAATTATACATTCAAAATAATCGAATAAATAAATACGTAATAAAACCTTCGAAGACATAATATCAGTGAATATATAATCATTATTATATAAAGTTATTACGCAATAACTGTGATTATGTAATTATTATGTAACAATGATAATAAAAATATGATAAAGAAATGTATTTGAAGAGAGTAGTTTTACAAAATTATATAAATTATTTTATATTTTATTTATTGTTTGTAAATGTTTGCATGCATTGCGTTAAAAAATTAAGAAAATATGAATTGAAAAGTAAAATAAAGAATTATTTCAGTTATAACTATGTTAAGGAGAAGGTTGTTAGTTTAGAATATATTATGTGTGTGTGCATGTGTAAGGAGTAGAAGAGTCTTTATTCACATTACCAACCTATTCAACTGCACTTCTAACTCTGTTCACTCCTTTGCTGATGACTCAACTATCAATTCTTCTACTTATTTCAAATCTGCATCCTCTTTTTGCTTCTAGATTTGATTCATGTCTTCAACTTTCCGATTCTATTATTGCTGACCTGGATGAGATTTCTCGGTGGGATTATAGCAAACTTGTGAAATTCAACTCTTTTAAAACTCGACTTCTTCACGTCTCCCTCTCCAAAACACCTTCCAACTTTCGTATCTTCTTCTATGGCTCTGCCGTCTCACCTGTAAATATCATTAGCATTCTTGGTCTTAGCATAAACTCTAAATTGTCTTGGAAACCACAAATCACAATGGTTGCAAAGGCGGCCTCTAAGAAGCTGGGAATATTATTCAGGCTGCAAGAATTTTTTCCTTTTGAGCAGTTACTTTAAATATATAAGGGCCTTCCTTATTCGCTCTTGTATGGAGTATTGTTCTCACATTTGGGAGGGCTCCTGTTCCTCTTCTCTTCTGGATAGGGTTGAATTTAAGGCCAAAGTATTAATTAACTGTCGTCTATTTTAAAACGCTCTTGACCCTCTATCTCTGTGACGTGAAGTTGGCGTACTACCTCTTTTCTACATGTTCTACAATTGCTGGTACTCGAGAGAATTGATCTCTTGCATTCCGCCAGCATTGCGTTGTTCTCTTTGAACAAGGGATGCCCTTCTCTCGCACAAATTTTTTGTGGATACTGGAAACCTCAGACTTTCCGTTGTTGTGCCTCTTTCTTTCCAGTCACCTCTGTTCTGTGGAACTCGCTACCAAAGTCTTTTTCCCTCCTGCATTTAATCTTCCCCTCTACAAGGCTTCCTTTTGGGCCCAACAGAGAGGTGTGAGTTAGGATCGGGGCTGAGTGGGTTCTCTTCTTCCTTTCTCTTTTATAAGACCCCCCCTTGAAAAGGACTCTGCCCGTGAGTGGTATTGATCTGTAATATATATATATATATATATATATATATATATATATATATATATATATATATATATATATATATATATATATATATATATATATATATATATATATATATATATATATATATATATATATATATATATATATATAATATATATTATATATATATATATATATATATATATATATATATATATATATATATATATATATATATATATATATATATATATATATATATATATATATATATATATATATATATATATATATATATATATATATATATATATATATATATATATATATATATATATATATATATATATATATATATATATATATATATATATATATATATATATATATATATATATATATATATATATATATATATATATATATATTTAGGGGACGATTTTGAATGGTTTCAGTGCCAATGACAAGTGAGTGGAGTGCCAGTGCCAGTGCCAAGTGAGGTATTTTTAATCAGTTTAATCGAATAATTCGCTAATTAAACGATAAACCCTTTATTAATTATGTTAATCCCTTAATCACCGCCCCTTTTTAAACTTGTTAATCCCTTAAGCCCGGTACTTTTTTCCTTTGTACGTCCCGCCAGGCACGTGCCATCCCATTTTTGGCACTCATGTCCCTCAAGTACTAGTGCCAGGGCTTTACTAATGCTCTTTCCTGAGTGTCATTTCTAGCTAGCTTTTTCTATTAATTTCTATCAATTTCTTGGACATTGCATTATTGGTTAGGCCACGCTTACCTAACATGAGGCGATTTTCCAGTGACAGCTGACACTAAGGGCTTAGAGGAGTGCCAGTGTCAGAGATAGCTGAAACTGAGGAAAAAGAGTCATCCGGAAATATCCGATGACTCATTGGCTACATACAGATATATCCATGACCAATCAGTATGCAGGCACTATCGGTGATGACGTCACTCACGTGTGCATAAACACACATATACATTACACTATGACCTCATGGCCCGGGTTATCTTGAGATTACGTTATCCAACCGCCATTTTTTCTTGATCATGGGTTTTATTTCCGTAGACTTTCTTTTGACCACGTGATTTCCGTCTGCCATTTTGGATCTCTCCGTCATCTTGGATTTGGTGCTCGCCATCTTATATCTGGTATCCACCACCGTTAATTTAGTGTCCGCTTTCTTGGATTTGGTATCCACTATCTTGGATTTGGCATCCGCCATCTTAGATTTATGTCAGTCATATTCGATTTTCCGAACACGTGGTTTTCATTTCCATAGATTTTCTTCCACCATCTTGAATTTGAAGTTTCCCGCCATTTTTTCCTTGATCAAGTGGGGTCCTCCATCTTGAATTTGATTTTAATTTTTCTACAATTTTTTTCTTGACAACGTGGTTTCAGCCATCTTGGATTTGATTTGATTCTCCCGCCCATTTTTCCTTGAACGATGCGTCATCTATTGAGTGAAAATCAAACTTCCTTTAATATTCAGGGAAAGGATACGAACTTAAAACTTATGTGAGACCAGGATTCAAGACCTCATACTTCTGATTTGAATTCCATAATGCTACCATTACACCAATTGGATCATACCTTAGAATGAGCAAATTGTTCTATTCACGAGCAACGTTTTTCCTTCCTTTTCCAACTTTTAAACCGATTTTATTTTATTGATTGTACAATAATCATCTATTATTACATAGCAATTTTATTTTCGTGGTTATTTCGTAATATTTAAATATGAATCATTTAATGAATAGTAAGAATAAATCTGGAGATAAAACAGAACCCTAAGGAACACCACGATTGGCAGGAAATGAAGGAAAAGTCGCTCCTTCTACAAGTTCCGAAATGGAATGATCAGAGAGAAAACTAGACAAGAGTAAGCAAAGAGAAGGAGGAAACCTAAAAGAATGGAGCTTGGAGAGCAGTGACACATGTCATACCAGGTCAAAAGCCTTAGATATGTCAAGCGCCACCCAAGACACCACGAAATCCCTAAGGGAAGAAGATTCCAATCAGTGAGATTGGAAAGTAAATCACCAGTTGACCTCGAGCGTCGAAAGCCAAACTGATGATCTGATAGAAAAGAATGAGACTCCAAATGATCCCGGAAATAAGAGTTAAGGAGAGTTTTTAAAAAATTTAGACAACACAATTGAGAGCTATAGGTCGATAGTTGGAAGGGTCAGAGCAGCTACCTTTTTCGGGATAGGCTGAGGAAAATAATTAGTATTAAGTCATAGAGAGTAAAGCTGAACGAGGACAGGAACCAATTCGGAAGCACACTCCCTCAGAACGCGAAGGGGAATACACTCCGGGCCACTGGAATTCCTGACGCTCATAGATTTCAGGATCCCATGCACCCGATCATAAGTAATCAACAGCTAGAGACATGAGAAGCCTGAGAGAAGAAGGAGTTGAATGAGGAATGCCAGAATTATGCAGGGTGGAATTAGCTGAAAAAAAGAAGCAGAATAGATAAGCCTTTTCATAAAGAGTATTATCTACAGAACCATCAGAGCGATTGAGAGGAGAAAAGGCAGATTTACAGAAGTTGTTAGAGACATTTTTGGCAAGAGGCGAACTATGGAGGTCAGCGCACTTCATTTTGATAAAAGCACTCTTAGTCTGTCGTAGAACATCTCTGCGACGATTCCGAGTTGAATGCAAAATTAGCAAGAGTAAAAGGAGAAGGAGAGTTTTTTCATTCACGTTAAGCACTGTCTTCTCACGGAGGACAACAGAACAATTCCCATCAAACCATGGATTTTGAGGAGAAAAAGAGTTAGATGACGATGGAATGAACCTTCTTATCCCATCGACGATAACAGCTACTACCTTTTCAGCAGAGACCGAAGCGTCTCCCGAGAGAAAGCAAGGTTCATTTTATTGATAGTTAATAAAGAAGCGACGCATTGCCCCACAACTAGCCCAATTGAAATGCCAGAAAGTGCGCTTAGGGTATGGTGGAGCTGTTGGAGAGAAAGAAATTATAATTAAGAGCTATAATATTATGGTCAGAGTTACTGATAGGAGGGAAAATGCTGTATTTATATTTTAGAAGGAGTAGTGGTGAAGCATAAGTTAATTGTATTCAAGAATTGGTTAGGACGATCTGTGATGTGTGTGGGTTCCCTAATCAACTGCTCCAGATCGCTAAGAATGATGAATGATTTGGCCTCCTTTCCACTTGTATCAGAATAAAAGAATTCCAAGCACTCAGTGTGGTGTACGCTAAAATAAATATATATATATTATATATATATATATATATATATATATATATATATATATATATATATATATATATATATATATATATATATATATATATATATATATATATATATATATATATATATATATATATATATATATATATATATATATATATATATATATATATATATATATATATATATATATATATATATATATATATATATATATATATATATATATATATATATATATATATATTTATTTAATATATATATATATATATATATATATATATATATATATATATATATATATATATATATATATATATATATATATATATATATATATATATATATATATATATATATATATATATATATATATATATATATATATATATATATATATATATATATATATATATATATATATATATATATATATATATATATATATATATATATATATATATATATATATATATATATATATATATATATATATATATATATATATATATATATATATATATATATATATATATATATATATATATATATATATATATATATATATATATATATAAGGCATCTTTTCTATGCTTCGCGAATTAAAATAATAAAACTCCAATTTACAGCTTCACAATTTTCAATAATTATATTTATTGAAAATTGTGAAGCATGGGAATGGTAGTTTTATTATTTTAATTCGTGAAGCATAGAAAAGATTTTTTATTACAATTGATTTTATTTTTTATTCATATTTTAAATATGGGATTCATTTAAAATATGAAGAGTTTTTTTTATATAAGTATATAAGAATTATTTATATTCTTAATAATTTGTATTTTATATATTTTGTTTCGTTTTTATAATGTTAAAACTAAGTTTTAACATTAGTCTTTTTTGTAAAGTTTGTAGGAATCATATCTATTAAAAATCTCTTAAGAGAGAATCATACTACGGGCTTTGAAGGAAATACAACTATTAAATCTCTGAAAGGATAATTTAATTGTAAAACATAGACAACAGTTATAAAGGTATAAAAGAAACCTACGGATCAGAAGAAGGAGGAAGCGTTGAGGACTGGAACGTTTAATATCTGATTTCATGAACAGTTTTAAAGAGTTCAGGACAACCATCGACTGAGTTCGGCAATTGAATATAAAGGATCTGTCGTAAGGATGATCTGTAAGTTCATCTAATCTCAATCTTCCTCTATTTTTACTTGTACACCAATGACGTATTTGAGAAATATCTACTTATAAAATCCTTAGACCACAACAAGCTAAAGAATTATAAAAGAACCCTACGGATGAGAAGAGGAAGTATTAACAATTGAAACACTTACTAACTGATCGAAGGAACAGTCATAAAGTGTTAGTC